>VZRO01000092.1:53991-76451 GCA_013397915.1 Daphoenositta chrysoptera | reverse complement strand
GCCCGCCCTGCCCGGCGGCCGAGGCCCGCTGAGCGTGATTCAGCGCTCGTTAGCATAACGGGCGCGTCCCATCGCGGCCCCGCCCACGCGGCGTCGGCTGTGTCCCGGGCCGCGAGTGCCGGTGTCGTGTCCGGGTGTCTTGTGCCCCTGTCGAGTCCGTGTGTCTTATCCCCGTGTCGTGTCCCCATGTCCTGTCTGTGTGTCGTGTCCGTGTGTCCTATCCCCGTGTCGTGTCCCCATGTCCTGTCCGTGTGTCGTGTCCGTGTGTCCTATCCCCGTGTCGTGTCCCCATGTCGTGTCCGTGTGTCATGTCCCGGCAGCACCGCCCGGGCCGTGTCCCCGTTCCCTGATCCCAGGACGCTGCTTCTGCCGCGTGTCCCTGTGTCCGTCTGCCGTGTTCCGGTGCCGCATCCCCCAGGACGCACCCCGTGTTCCCCCTGCCATGTGCCATGTCCTGTGTCCCGTGTGCCGTGACCCCGGCGCCATGTCCTCCCTAGCACATCCTGTGTGCCGTGTGCCACCTGTGCCTTGCCTGCATGCCGTGCTCCGTTCCCTGTCAGGGCCCTGTCGCCTGAGCTGTGGTGACCTGTCGTGGGCTTCCCACGAGGGATCAGCCGTGCCCATGGGGCCTTGCTGGGCATGGGGTCCCCTCTAGGGGCTTCCAGCTCCGGCACTCCACACCCTCCCGGGGTCCAGTACCAGGAGCATCTGTTGGAGTTCTTCTCCCATCCCATCCATCGATCCTGCTCCCTCGGGTGTGACAACCGGCCTCTGGCCCATCCTTTCCCCCGGGCTGGAGGAGTACGGGTGGGCTGGGTCTGAACCACGGTATCATCCCTGCCTAGGCTGTGCCACCCACTCTCTCCTCTGGGCACTCCCCTGAGCCAACCCCATCCTGAAACATCCCAGAGGGATGCTCCTACAGCCCGTCCTGGGAGGGTGACTGATGCCATCCCGTTACCTAGGATTTGGGGATTCATTAACAGTTCCTGCTGCCACAAATCTGTCTGAGCTTTCCATGTCCCAAAACACCAGATCTCTTAATTACTCAAGAGTTTATTTACCTCATCCCTTTTCCCCCCGTGTTGCCACTTTTCTGGACACCTCAGCCTTGTTAGAATCCACAGGGAAGCTGAGGACAGGATTTACTTTGGCAAATTCCTTGCTGCTGCTTTAGCACAAAGGGCCCTGGCACTGCAGTGGGCAGAGGTGGCTTGGCATGTGCTGGGGACTGGCATGAGGGCACTCTGGCTCTGAGAGGGAGATGGTCTTGTGGCAGACTGTCACCAGGCTTTCATGGGGACATTCAGCACATGGACCATGGCAGGGGCTGGCTGAAGGCACAGAGAGGAGTAGTGGGCTGGGGGCACTGCTGGGGTCAGAGCCACAGAGGGGGACCCTGTCCTGAGCCCTGGCAGAGGTGGGTGCAGGGGCTGTGCATCCCATGTGTGGAGCCCACTGCCACTGTCACCACCACCACTGCCACCACCACTGCCACCAGCAGTACCACCACTGCCATCACTGCCACGACCAGCATCAATGCCACCCCTGCCACCAGCGTCCCCACCATCACCATCATAACTGCCACCACCATCAGCAGTCCCCCCACTGCTGCTTTTCCACCCTAGGACATGTTCTTTGTCAGTGTGGCCATCGTTGTTGTCACTCTGTGCTGGTGGCTGTCACTGCTAACAGTGTTTCCAGCTGCCCGAGTTAACCTTTCACTGTGGTGGGGACAATCCCTGCCTCTAGGAGCAATTGGTCACTGGGTGAGTTTCTCACCCCTCAGGCACTGGCAGCATTGGCAGTTAGTTCACCAGATTTGGGCTTGTGTGGGGAGGTGGGTCCCATGGTGCCTCATCCCAGCCTCATGCTCAGGGCTGTGCCCTCCTGGTGCTCACCTGGGCCATGCTACCACCAGCCCTCACCTGCAGTGGGCATTTCTCCCAACACTGGTGAATGGCCTGGCTGCAGTGAGGGGACCCTGCAGGGTGCAGAGCCCAGACAGAAAGGCATGAGCGTCCTGGCTGTCAGGGATGAGCCCAGACATCTGCCCCATGGAATTCATCCATGGGTGATGGGTGCTCTCCTGTTGTTTGGCGAGAGCTTCAAAGCCCCAAGGACACCAGCAGACTGGGGCAACACCAGCATCAATATTTGGAGCAGGGACCCAGGGCCCAGGGTGGATTTTAGGGGCCCTTAGAGGATGCTCTTGCCCCTGTGCCTCCACCCACTGCCTCCCCATGCCTCTGCCGGGTCCTGGTGAGCAGCCCTGGCTGCCGATGGAGCAGCTCCGTAGCCCCACACACCATAATGCTGCCGTGTCCTCCTCCTGTGCCAGCTCCGTGCCAGCCAGAGCCCCGGCCCCACTGCCCCTCACTGGCGGGCGGCTTCCCACAGATCATCTGGCCCCATCCCCGCCCATTGCTCCTCTGCCGGCCGGAGCGGCCATCCCAGCGAACAAAGAGCCTCCTTGTAGCTGCGAGCTCACGAGTTGTGGTGGTGGTGTCGCTTTGGGGACGCCATGTCTCAGAGAGGCTGAGCAGTGGGACCCCGAGGGCTGAGCTGCCCTCCACCACCCTTTGGAACTGCGGGGTGCCCAGAGTCTCCTTGCCCCTGCGTAGTGGTCAAACCTTGAGCCAAGCCCTCTTGTCCTTCCTCTTCCTCCTCCCATGCTCTTCATTTGGGACTCACTCAATGTCTCTGGGTCTCAGTTCTTCAGCACTAAAGGACCAATAAATTGTTTGGGTTTCACCTGAAATTGCTGATTCACAGAAAGGATATTTTTTAAGCTTTTAGCAACAAAATTTCCTTTCAAAATATTGCATTTTACATTTTCCCTGTGGCACGTATTTATTCAGCCCCCTCCTATGCAGGTGGAGCCATGGAGGTCATGGTGGAGTCAGCATGGTTCCCACTGCACATCCTGGTGCCAACACTCTTAAGGGTTTGCACAGAGGGAAGGTCTGGGTGCTGGAAACGAGAGTATCCACCTCTTTTCACCCACCCGGGACTGCCCAGTCCTTCTCGATCTCTCCACACCACCCTGGACTGACCAGGCCAATGGAGTGACCGTGTGCCAAGCGTCCTCCTGAGATGCCCATAGAGCCACACTTGGTGGCCCAGGTGTGGCTGTGATGGGTCGAGTGAGTGGACACAAGGATGCACAAAGCCCATGTGGGCCAGAGGAGGGCAAGGCCAATTTGGGTGCTAGTGACAGCACATGTGACCTCGCCTGGCTCCCTGTCGTGCCTGGTGAGTTGCAGCAGGTACCCAAGAGCAATTTAAGTCCTTTCCACAATAGTGCTGTTTAAAACACCATGGCGTTCCCACCACCAGCACCTGCTGCTGTGTCCCCTGGCCCCTGCAGACCCGGGAGCGATGGCACCTTTGTCTGGGGGCTCCCAGTCAAACCCAGCTCTGTTCTGGCCCCAAGGTTGCTGCATACACACAGCTCTCCCCAGGATGTCAATGTTCCCCTGCCACCCCTCAGCGGGGACACCAAGGCTCTCATGCCAGTTCTGCTTCTACCTTGTGGAGGTGCAGGGATATGTCTTCCTCAGGGAAAGGCCGACGGAAGTAGGGAAAAAGATTCAATGCAAACTGGGAGGCAAACACCACATCAAAGGCAAAGAGCCAGAGCCTGGATGCAGCTGAATTCCTGTTCCCACAGCAACCGGCACCCCCTTGCCCTGGCGCCAGGCTGGCACCAACTCACCCACGTTTGCCAGGGGACGTGAGGGTGGCACCTCCAGTTCTGCCTTTTCCTTTTGAGCTGAATTAACCGCACAGCATGGCACGGCACCACACCACACCAAACCAAAGCCAGCCTAAGAGGGATTTTGCATTGTCTGTTCTCATCCCAAGGCAGGAGCAGTGGGATGAGGTGGGCTTCCCAGCAGGTGCAGGCTATAGATGCCACCACCTTTTGGAGGGTATTTTCTGGGTGGCCTAGTGGCAGATGACTCTGCCACCACCCTGGGCCTTGTCTGTGCATGGACCAAACATCCTGGAGAGCAATTTCAGAGGGCTCCACCTTCTGTCAGCTGCTTCCAGTGAGCAGGAGCCAGACACTGGCTGCTCTGTGCTGCCGTATGGGACTCCAGGGCTGCTGACCTGCTGACACAGCTGGTTTTTGGCAAGTTGGAGCAGCCGTTTGCCAGGGGATCTGTTTCTAAAAGCCACAGCAATGCTGGCAGTTTTGCCCATGTCACGAAGCAGGATGGAAGGGGTCTGGAAAGCCAGCTGGGAGCACCCTGCCCCTCCAGGACAGGTCTGGGTACAGAGGTGCCAACATGGAGTTGCATTTCTGCAGGACAAAGGTGCTTTGGCAGGGAATGCTCTGGCCCCCTGGGTACCATGAGGGGATTTAGTTTTAAGGTGTTAAAAATGCAGCTCATCTCAGGACAAGCCCAGGTGGTCTTTCAGACAGGAGGTCTGATGGTCTCAGTGGAGCTGAGCTGGTGCTGGGATTGGGCATGGGAAAAGCAGGTCTGGCAGCCGATGCACTGCCCTTAGCCTCGGCAGGAAGCACTGGCCAGCCACGGAGCAAACCCTGTGGACCATTTCCTCATTCAGTGTCTCCTGCGGTGTCTCACCGAAATCACAGGGCAGGAATCACGGGGCTTGGGGGCCCATACCCTGGCTCCTCCTCCCTCCCCGAGTCAGGACTTCGGGCCGTTTGCAAATCTCCTGCTGTGTTTGGGAAGAGCTTAATTGATGCCCACTCAAGAGTTGTTAACTCTTATCTGGGATATTCCCTGTTCTGGACCTCCTGATGAGGCAATCAGGGGCCTCTCATTCTATCCTATCTTATCCTATCCTATCCTGTCCTGTCCTGTCCTGTCCTGTCCTGTCTCCATCTACCCCGATCTAATCCCTTTCCCTTGTCACCTCTCTGTCCAGGACTTTCCTATATAAACCCTCTGATCTTCCCCTTTTCCATGCCATGCTTGTGTGTGAATGCAGCTGGGAAAACATCCATGTTCCTACAGTTTGTTCATCTCCTGGGAATGGTGTGGAGAAAAGCTGGGTTTCTTCTGCCATCCTTTTCCGGAAATGCCCTCTCAGGGGTCTCTCCAGGACCACACACTGTGTGGGGCTGGTCTTCATCCTTCCTTCCACAGGGCATCCATGCTGGCTCCCAGCACTCACCTGGGCAGTGGGGATCAGCCAGGGCTTCCCACGAGGAGGTTCTGTCCGTGGTTTGAAAATAGCATTTATTTGCTCTGAGTTACCATAGTTACTGGTGGAAATCGTGTGGCTCCTGCTGCTTGGCTGGGAGATTCTCTCCATTGTGGCATCACTGGCTGGTTTCACTGTCACCCGTGGGAAATGCAGGAATTTCTTGGGCATTGGGTGGGCTCTGCATGGGATACCCCTTTCCCCCCTGGGCACCCTTCAGCAACCCACTGGCTGCACCTGCAGTGCTGTTGCAGATTTTCAGTTCCCAGTCACAGGGCTTGGATTTCTAGGAGGAGCCACCGTGGTTTTCCCAGCACGGAGCCTGTCCCTACACTGCATCTAGGAGCTCTTTGAAGCAGACACTGAGAGCCAGCGCACCAACCTCCCACCATACTCCAAACCTGGTTTTTCGGAAGCCAGTCTGCAAATGGGGGCCTGGAACAGCTGACATATCCTGGAGAGGCAATTTTGGAGACATGATGCTTCGTGAGATGGGGATGCAGCGTGGGAAGGATGCTTGGTGGCTGGGAGCCACGTGTGGGCTGTGCAGAGACACCCAGAGATGTACAAACCCAGTGCTCAGGTTAGTACGGCACTGGAGTCTCCCAGCCATGGGGTTTTTCTGCCAGAGGCCTGTGGGAGCAAGGCAGTATTTGTTATCTTCCATGGCAGACACCACCCCCAGAGAGAGCCTGGAGCCAGCCTGGGGTGCCACTGGCACTCTCCTGCCTGTGGATATTTCCCTGCTGCCCTGGGAGCTGCCCTGGGGACATGGAGAGAGGAGCATGTTGGCGACAGGATGTGGCAGGACAAATCCAGGCCCAGGGTGCCACAATCTTTTTGAGGATGGAGCTGCTCCCAGAATAGGAGAATAGGCAGCCACAGGGCTCCAAGGAAGAGAAGGATTATTTTGGGTCATTACCCTCAGTTTTGGGGACAAAACCTGGGTTGAAACTTTGGTGAGGGCAGAAACTTTCTGCTGCCTGGGTGGGAGCTGCTTCAGAACCATGTGCTGAGCTGCTCTCAATCTGTCCTTTGTCACTGAGCTGGGACGGTGCCATGGCTCTGCCCACACAACCTGCTGCTTCTCTGTGCTGCCAGCTCTCCCTTGGCCCGTGGACCTGGCAGGTGGGGAGGGAGATAAGCCCTTGGCTGGCTGGCAGAACAGGACCTTCCTGTAGAGTTACTGAGCACGAGGTGCTGAAGAATCGCTGCCCCAAGATGCACCGGGGTAGGAGTGCCTTCTCCCCTCCCTGCTTCCCTCCCTGTCTTGCTCAGCTCATATCAGAGTCCTCACTACCAATTAGCAAATTAAATCCAAGCCCTCTGGCACTTCCCAGGTATTCCTACACAGCTGCTGTGTTTGTGGCTCCTCCAGCCTTGGCTCCTGCTCTCTGATGAAGCATCATCTCTGGCATGCTGCCATGCCGTGCCTGCCGGCTTCTCCTCCAGGGCTCCCATGCCTATGGACCACTCAAGAACTAAAGATGAGACTGAGATGGTGTTGGTCTGGGAGCCCCCGAAGCTCCTGTCCTCTACAGGTCATGGATGCAGTGTTACCCTCACCTCCCATCCCCCTCCTGCACACATTCTCTGGTGGTCTTGACTAATACACTTAGAGAAGGATATTTTTGACTGGGTGAAGAAATTTGCCAAAACAGGGTCAGATTGTCCCCAACAACTGTTCTGTGCATGGGTTGGGGCGACCAGTTTTTCTGCAGGTGGTATCTCTGGGTGTGGGTGCTGGCAGTGCCCCAGTCTCACTCTGCTTGGCCAGGGGGACCACGGGCGCTGTGCCCTGGTCCCTGGCAGCCCCCGTTAGTTCACAGTGGGGCAGGACATCCCACGGCCTCACCTCCCTGCCCCACTGTCGGGCAAAGCATGTGGCTGGCAGCCGGTACCATGTACCATGTACCGGTACCATGTCCGTGCTGCCCAGGACCACCCAACCTAAAATGCTCTGGGTGAGCCAACTTAAGCAGCACTCGGTTATCGCTTTGTTTGAGGAAAGACAAACTGAAAGGCAGAAGGAATATGTTTCCTTTGTTATGATTATGCCCCTCTCAGGCTGTTGTTTCTTTGCTGGGGAGAGCCAAGCCCTGGCTGACCCTGGAGCTGCTGCCGAGGAAAAAGGCACGAGACCTCTTTATCTTAAGCGTAATTTTTGTGTTTCCTGGGTTTGGCATGTCCCTTGCAGGCAGTTCCTCTCCTCCAAACCCCCCTGTGAAACGTCCCGCCAGTGGCGAGAGGACAGTTGGCTAATCGTGGGGATGAGGTGACATCTGCTTATCTGAGCCCCGCCCGGAGAGGCAGCCCGCGGTACCCGCTGGCGGCTGCAGGGACCAGCACCTGTTTTCCAAAAGCGCGGGCACCTCCTCTGGAACGAGCGTCTCGTTGGAAAGGAGAGAGACCGCAAGAATGCAGGCAAGGCTGTGGCAGTGGGACGGAGTTTCTGTTCCTCTTGGACTGGAAGAAATGCTCACCCAACCCCAAAATTCATATCCTGAGACTGGGTATGCTGGTCTGAGCTCTCAGGGTCTGCCCTATCTCTGGCTTCATGTACTGCCTTTTTCCTCTAAGCCTCTGGAGATCAAAGCTCTGGTGCCTGCAGTCAGGGACATACCCAGCCCCAGGAGTTGGTATTTTAGAGCTGCCCTGGCAGGACAGAGAGGAAAAAACTGCAGATTTCCCCACCAGCCCAGCCCCAAGGCTGGGGTTTTTCTGCCGAGGTGGTTGAGGCAGCTCTGCGCACACTGCAAAGGGGACCGAGCTCTGAATGTCTCTGGCTGCTGCAGACAGGAAAAGTGGAGGCAGACCCAGGTGGGACCCCAGTCTGGGGCTGTTACACCCCTCTGCTGTGTGCCAGACGCTGACTGGGATGTCCTCTGCCCAGTTCATCATCGACCATGGGTGTGGCATCCAACACCTCCTTTGGAGGCAGCTCCATCATGCCTAGTCAAAGATGGCCTAATTCAGACCTATCCTAGCAAAGAGAACAGACCACAGGGAAATTCAGAGACCCCCAAAGGCTCCAGTTCATGTTTTCAGTAGAGTGGGGGGCAGCTGGTTACCTGCAGGCTCCTGCTGGCCATTTCCATTTGTGTTATGGGTGCATCCCAGGCCTCAGCCCATGCCCAGCACTGCTGGCAGGGGATGTGCTGCCCCCGGGGCTGAAGTACCCAAGAAAGATGATGTTTGATAGGAGAAATTAGTGTGCCATGGACCTGCTCACCTCAATGCCACCAAAGCAGCAGATCTGCATCATGACCCCAGGGTTTCCAAATCTCAGACCTGTTTTCCAGTGCTTTTTAGGCTGACCATCCATCATGGAATTGTTTAGGTTGGAAAAGAGAGCTGAGATCATTGAGTCCAAGCATCACCCTAGCTCGGCCAAGGCCACCACTAACCCATGTTCCCAAATACCCTAAGCCAACTTGCTTCTTGAACACTTTCAGGAACAGTGATTCCATCACTACCTGGGCACTGTGCCAGTGCCCAACCACCCTTTCCATGGAGAAATTTTCCCAATATCCAATCTGAACCTCCCCTGGCACAACTTGATCCAGTTCCCTCTCTCCCTGGGAGCAGAGCCCGACCCCCCCGGCTGCCCCCTCCTGTCAGGGAGTTGTGCAGAGCCACAGGGTCCCCCCTGAGCCTCCTTTTCTCCAGGCTGAGCCCCTTTCCCAGCTCCCTCAGCCGCTCCTGGGGCTCCAGCCCCTTCCCAGCTCCGTTCCCTTCCCTGGACACGCTCCAGCCCCTCAGTGTCTTTCCTGTCATGAGAGGCCCAGAACTGTCCCCAGGACTGGAGGTGCCTCAGCAGTGCTCAGCACCATCACTGCCCTGGGCCTGTGGCCACACCATGGCTGGTACAGGCCAGGTGTCCCTGGCCACTGTTGACCACAGGAAGCTGTCATGGGCTCTGCAGGCATTGTCTACTGCAGAGAGAGCTTCAGTTTGGGCTCCTTCCTAGGGCAGAGCCATGACTGCAGTAACCACTGAGTTTTGGAGAAGACACAGCCAAGATGGCAAAGTTCAGTGGCTGCAGATGAAAAGGGCAAGAATGTTTGCAGATGACAAATATCATACAAGGATGTTGGCTCAGAAAAGGGGAAGAGAGAGAGGAGACTCAGTGGAAAGATGTGGGGGACATATGAAAACAATCAGTTCCTCTTTCTACCATATCCCCTAAGTACAGCACAGAAATAGAGGGCAGAATATGTGGTACAGATTAAAAGAAGCTGATTTTATATATTTTATTCATTACTTCAGAAATTTTAGGCATTGTTCAGAAAGCCAAAGGTAAGCACAGACATGGTACAAAGCCCAGGGGACACTAAAGGTGACAATCAAGCTCTGTGTTTTCCAGCACTGCTTTGAGGGTTTAAAAAAGCAAGAGGTTTTACAGCAGGCATAAAACCAGCTTTGTGATCCCTTTTGGGAGAGGGGGAGACACCATCACCTTTAGGCCCTGATGGAAACTGGAGACAGCTGGGATGAGTGCAACTGCGTGATGTCCTCGCAGCCTGGTCCTGCACTGGACTCCCCTCTCCCAAACACTCTCCTCTCCCTGGAGTGAGAAAGTGGCTGGACACTCTTGGCATGTGCTGGGAAAGGGAGGACACCTCCCTTCAGCACAGGGGACTGTGATTAGATTGCAGTCCTGTATCTAAGATCAGGACAGGAAGCCTCCACCCAGCCAAACATCTCATCCAAATCTCGCTTTAATCTCTCCTCCATCTTCCCTCCAGGATACACAAGGCTCTGTCCTCACCCATCCCTCACACACAGCTGGCTCCAGGCTGGCTGAGCCCAGAGGTGAGGGATGGCCTGAGCAATCCCAGGCCTTTCCAAGGAACAGCTGTTTCTTCCATCCAGAGATTTTTTTCCCATCAGCTGACACAGTCATGACCACACGGGGAAGCTGAGCTCAGGAATAGCTTGTTATTTCAGAATGCCTGTACATGTGTATTAGTAATATCTGCTGAGGCACTGGCTCACCCCAGCTACTGCTTGTTCCCTGGGCACTTCTCATCCTCGTGGTCCAGCCCTCCCTTTCCATTTCCATGCTTGCAGAAAAGCTCTCGAGTGCTGGAGCAGCCCTTGGATGGAGATCTCTGCATCTCACTGGGAGCCATGGGTGCAGAGCTCCCGGCTGGGGCCGCTGGGTGGGAGGCAGCAGCTCGATGCATGGAATGTTACCAGGGAGCCCTGGGCACGGCACAGCCTGCAGGAAAGGGCAGGAAGGAACACTTGGGATTGGGATATAGGGATTTTTGGCCCCCAGGAGCTTTCCAGACAGATCCATCTGTGGTTATTTTGGTGACGGTGAGGGACCAGCAGCAGGGAGGATGGGCCCAGGATAAGGTCCTCTGAAGAACACCAGGGTTGTTTGGGGCCAGGGCTCCTCAGGGGACAGTGGCTGGCTCCAGGCATCAACTAGAACCTGTTGGATAATCCCCATTTCTGCAGCCTTGATCCCATGCATAACAAAGAACAGAGCTGGTCCCACAGCCTTGATGTGACCAGGGGGACTGGCATTGCTGTGGCAGTGCCCGGGTCCACAAGGACCGCTGTTGGACATGGCTGCTCCTGCATGGCCCAGAGCAGTGTGTTTCTGCAGAAAACTGCCCAGAAATTCAAACCTTCCCTGTTTTCCCTCTTCCCTGTGCTTGCAGTGCAAGCTCTCCTGCCTGGAGGAGGATGTTCATCATATGCCTTTCATCATCCCTGGCAACTGGCTTTTCACACGGATTCACATCCCTGGATTTCACATCACTGACCTTCTGAAAACCTCCCAGGCTGCTCTGGAGGCACACAGAGCCTGGAAAGGATGAGGACCTTGAGCAGCCATCTCCCAGGCTCTTGTAACCTCTACAAGTTCTCCTCTTCAGTAGGGTGCAGATTAAATATTAAACCCTTAAAAACATCCACTGCCTCAGAAAACTAGTGTAAAGGCAGAGCAGGAGCTGACTGGGGTGTACCCTTGGTGTGTGTACAAGGAAATACAGATCCAGCCCCGGCAAGCAGGCTCCGGCCGCCTGAGGGACAGACCACGGCAAAGGTCATGAGACGATTCAGGCCAAAAGCTTCTTCCTAGAGTGTGTTTGTGCTGGTTTGCAGGACAAGAGCCTGCCCTTCCACTTCCTTTGGGCAGCCCTGGACCCTCTTTGCAAACAGCTCTCAGGACAGCCCAGGAGCTGGAACTGGTTCTGATCCAGTGAATAGGCTGGAGCAAACATCTGCTCCCACCGGCCAAAGGAGTAGCACATTTCCCTCCTAAATATGGGCTAGAAATGCTCCCCAAGAGCCCGAGCTGGAGGCGTCTCCAACATTGTCAGACGGCTGAGCACAAGGCAGGCAGCTGGTCTGCAGAGGTGCTCCCACACTTCCTTTGAAAGCCCAGACTCGCCCCTGCCTCCACTCCAAGGCTCTGTCGAACATATTAATAAGATTTCCTCAGTGAGTCAGTTATTCCTCCTGTGGTTTCCACTTCTGCAATTTCAAAAACCTGTTCATGAGTCTGTTATTGCTCATTAGGGAAGAAAGCCACCCTGAGGAGACCCAGACCCTCAGGAATTTTGGGAGCTATGGCCCTGCAGTCCTTATGTTGAACTCAGCTGAACTGCTGAGTTCAGTTTCCGAGCTGGAGTCAACCCTGGGGCACAACACATGGTGGGCTGCAAGGAAAGCCATGACTCTGGGAAATGCTTTGCTGCCCAAGAGCACAGTACCCTACAGGAGCTGCGGCTGGTGTTCTGGAGTGCAAGAAAAGCCTTATGAACTTGAGAGAGGGGTTATAACTGTTTGTTAGGCAGATCCTTACAGGAGCATCCACCAAGTATTCCTGTGAGCTGTGGAACTGCTGAAATCCGTTTTCCTCTGGCTTTGTCTCAAGGGTGGGTAACTGGGGGGGATTCTGCTCCCCAGCAGGGTTCCAGCCCCACCACAGCCCTTCCCTGTGGGAAGCAGTGCTGGAGTTTGCTGCCCAGTTCTGTGAAACAGGCAGCCAAACCTGGGGAAATTCAGATTTCTGAGACATTGCTGCCTCTTCCCCCAATAACTTGGTTTGACTGTGGCCATGGGGAAGTCCTGCAGCATTTTGGCTGTGGAGGCAGCGAGGAAGCCCAGTTCTACTGTTCCACCGTGCCCAAGGGTTACCCTGATGTCCAGGTGAGGGGAGCAGGTGGCTGCGGAGTGCTGTACCAGAAAGACACAGCTGCTTCTGGCCAAGGTCTGGGGGTGCCAAAGACTGATGCAGATGTACCCCCTGTGCCAGCTGGCTGCCAGAACCTGGACTGCAGGGCACCACAGCTCAGCAGGACCCCCATGGCCACTGGCCTTGTGCTGCTGGAGCTGGCAGAGCTATCCTCAGGCAGGTGCAAAGAAGTCCATGGATAAAATACCAGCCTGGATATACACCTTGACCCAGCTTAGCAGTGACAGCTTGTGGAGTTTCAGCCCTAAACCTCCCTTGAACAAAACTGGATAAGTTCTTGCTCTGCAGGATTCACAGTGAGCAGCCTTGTTTGAATTGTGGTCTTTCTTGGGCTTGAATTCAGAGCCTCATCAAGCTGAGTGTGTCAAGCATGGTGTACTCAGACCCCTGCAGCAGGTAAGGAAGAAAAAGGGGGAAAAAAAAGTTCTGGGAGAGGGATTGGCTCTCTGCAGCACAGCCAAAAGCTTCACAGAGTGAGGGGGCAAGAGTGGGTCTTCACATAAACCCAGAAAGTTTAAGGAAGAGGATTTCACAGCATGAGGAGGATGTTTAAGGAAGAGGAACAGACTGTGCCCCAGCCACTGCCAGCAGGAGAGTTCTGGCTGCAGCCAGCTGGACTGCTGAGCTGGTGCAGCCAACGCCGGTGCTGCTCTGGAATGCTCACGGATCAAAAATGGGTACTCCCAGTAATTTACAGGACAGAGGACCCAGCGTGACGCAGGCTGGGAGGATGAAGTACTGATCACTGGCTTGCTGGGCTTGCACTTTTCCTCATGGGTTTCCACAGCTGCCTCCTTCATCTCATGGCTGAGGGATCAGGAGGATGAGCCTAGTCAGAAACCCTTCAGTCAATGGCACGTAGAGGGCACAGCTGTAACTCTGGAGGACGTTTAACCATGGAAAGGGAGGTGACTCAACATGCAGGCCATGGACTGAGGCTGTGTCAGCAATGGGAGGGTTCAGGGACAGGGCCAGCAGTCCTGGTGCCTTACCTACCCTTGCCCAGTAGCAGCAGGTTTGCGAAGTCTGGACCCAGCTCTGTGGGAAATGGAGTTACAGAAACCTTGCAAGTGCTGCAAGAGAATATAAACAGCATTGTGCTTGAAGAAATAGAAATGGATACATGTTTCGATTTGAGACCTTGGTGAAGGCTGCCTGAGTTAGAACAATGAGCTTTTGCAGTTTGAAGCAAGAATGTACTTTTGTAGTTTTAAAAGAAATATACTTTGTAAAGGTAGAAATACAGTTTTAGTAAGTAGAAACATGTTTTATGCAAAAAAGAATTATGATAAGTAAAAGAGTAAAGAATTTTAAGTTTAGCAATAAACTTTATAGTAGAGTTTATTAGAAAATTAAGATATAAGCCTGTGCAATAGACCTTAATAGCAATATGATGATTGGTTAAGAAAATATGCATTGCGGTAGAACCATGTACAATGATGATTGGTACAAGTATGCTAACAAGCTTTGTGGCATTTGCTTATTGGCTTAAAAAAGTATATAAGGCCTTGTAACAAAAAAGTATGACTACTACTACTACTTCGGCTCCACCACTGCTCCATCTGCACCTGCTGCAGCTGCCACCACTACTGCTGATACTGCTATTGCTACTGTAACTGTTGCTACTTTTGATATTGGAGATGTTCACAGCATCTCTCCTATCTCACCCTTCAATAAAAATAAGACTGATTCTACAATAAATCATCCTATGACATCTCTCAATCATCCCAATCCCCACAGTCATGACACAGCTCCATCCAAGAGTTGTTTGTGTGGTCTGAAATCAGTCAGCAGCAGCCTATGGCACCAGAGCACAGCCAAGGAGTGGAACCACGGCCCTCCCAGTGGCTCAGGCACAGGCTCTGCAGCCCAAAGCAGTGCTTGGGAAGGGCAACAGCAGTGCAGGGCTGGAAACACCGAGTGAGGGGCTTGAAGAGGCAGGAAACCCTTGAAATTTGCTGCCAGAGGCAATGTTGTGCCACAGCTGGTTATAAAACGTCTCTCAAGGAAGCAGGTGTCTCTGAGACATTTACATAAAAGCCTGTACAGAAAATCCAGAAAAAAAAGCACAACTGGCAAACGTCAGGCTCTTTTCACACTGCAGCAGCACAGCAAGACACAGCACAGCCTTCCTTTTCCATTTCAGGCTCCTGCAGCTGCTACCAGCCCTGAGACATCATCCAGGACCTTCCCACCACCACGCTTTCCAAGCAGGACACCAAGCTTCTGTTGCCTGATGCAATTAAGCACATTCCCCTCTCAGGTCTCAGTCACTGGGTTAACAACAGCTGCAAGGTGCCAAAACAGCTGCCTGCACTGCGCAGATCCTCACGATTCCTCACTTACACCTTCCTGCTATTAAGCACTTCATGATTAAGTTTACAGCCTTTAAAGGGAGTGGTAAAATTGTGATTTATGGCATTTAAGGCTCAGGTTACCTTTGGAAACCATGTGAAGAAAGTCCTTTTGGATTGCAAGGCTGGATTTTACTGGTTATGGAGGCACAGGAACACGCTGAGAGGAGCCTCTAGTGGCCATGAGCTTCCTGTGCAGCAAACCTCCTGGCAGGGCAGAGCTGGCTGGAGAATCATCTGGGAATTGTTTCTGCCAGCTCAGCAATCCCTTTTCCACACTGCACTGCCTTAAACCACAGCCCTGCTCTTGGAAATGTAGAGCTGCACGGGAAGGCCAGATCTGTGTATGAGGTGGATGTAGTGGGGTGGGATTTTTTTTGGGGGAAAAACCCAAATCCCTTTGGCCTGACAGCAGTTTGTTTAAACACCCAAATTTAGTGGAATTCCACTTTTTTCATTTACATCCTTGGTCACTGCATAGTCTGATTGAGACTTACAGGTGTTAGTGGCCAGAGGACACCCCTAAGCTCCATTTTAAACCTAGGCTGGGCTGGGGCAAACCATACTCCCCGGCCATGCAAAGGGAAGAAGGCTCATGTCACAATCTGCCTGTCTAGAGACTTCACAGTCAGCTGGACACCTGATCTCAGGGGAAGTCTTGTGAGATCTGAAATGATCAGTAACCATGTAACCACCTCACCATAGCAAGAGTTCTGTCAGAGAACACATGCTCCAAGGTTCCTCTCAGTTTCAGGGTGCCTTTTCCTATGAGGTCTACAGGAAGAAAAAGACCAGAACAAAGGACAAAGCCAGCAGCCTCCACATTTAAATACCTTTAATACAATCCAAGATTCTGCACAGTGACAAAAATACCATTGATGTAGGGCAGTGATTCCAAGATAGGGTAGAAAACGAACTCAGCAGCACATCACCACTCATCTGAAGAAAACATCACCCCAAATAGTACACACACACTCAGCCTGACTATGAACAGTCTGAAATTCATGACAGAGAGCTGCAGAACAGCCAGGTGCCCATGCCTCGGCTGTACTCAACAGGCTGACTCAGTTTCACTCACAGGAGCTGAGCTCTCGCAGTGCCATGGTCGTGGGTCAGCTCCTGGCTGTGGCATCAGTGTCCCTATGGGCACAGGAGATCACGTCCCACCAAAAATGAAGATGAATTTCCAAGGACAAAGTACACAATTTCAATACACACACATGAAGACCAGTTGATGGATCTGCATGTACCACCCCTCTATAGGTCACCACAGATCGCTATTGGCATGATTTAACTCTTCAAAGAACAGTACTGGCTCCCACTCCATTTTGACTTCATATATGTCACCAGAGGAAATTAGAGTTTTCCCTTCCCTTTGCTAATTTACCTCTATTAACAGGAGGTTGATTAATGTGCTTCATCAGAAAAAGGAGTGCGCCAAAGTGCAGGAGCTGCAGGAAAGACAGCTCAGGTGCAGTGAAGTCTGTCCAGCCTGGCTGCAGCTGGATACAGTTCCTGTGGGCTGCTAACAGCTTGGTTGCCATTTACAGTGAAGTCACATTTCTGATGTCAGGAGTTTCTAATCTTTTCTGCCTTCAAGGAATATGACAAAGCAAAAAGCAGCTTCTCAGGACAGGACAGACACTCCTGCAGAACTGTGGTGGCCAACACTCAGCACACAGCTCCCACCCCAAGGCCCATCCCGTGACTCTGGCACTCTCATTGCTGCCAGCAGGACCACAAACAGGGACTACAGCCTACTTCAACAGTTGTTCAGAGCTGCAAGTAACAATCGACTAAAGCACTTCATGGCTGGAGTCCTTGAGAAAACCACTTTCTGATAAGGTGTCCCTTGCAGTCATTTTCTTCAAAACCAGCCTGTGGCCTCCACCTCAAGAGCTTTGCATGAAACAAAGGGTTTGAACTTTGATATACAGTTGGTCAGCAACAACCATTAACTACACAGTCAGGAAAAATGCCTCTTTGCTACTGGAAAGATGACCAAGTCCAAACGCTGTTCTTCTAAGGTGTCTCACAACCACAATAGGAATGATGGATGAGGATTTGCACATGACAAGGAATTTTTTTTTTTTTTTTTTACTGAACACAAGGATTGTGTGAAGTTGCTGCAGCACTGTAAAACTGCTGTGCCTGGATTACTGCAGCTTCTTTCTATTCCAGTTCAAATCACACAGACCAGTCCCACAGGGTGGCTGTGGCAGGGCAGTGCTTTATCAAGCCAAACCAATCCTGTGCCTGGTGTCCAGTACTGCTCCTTGGATTCTCACACTGATATCCTATGATGAGTTTCTGAGCAACCAGGAGTTATTTTGGATTCCAAACACCCAAATCACTGTGCATGCACCAAGAACAGAGCAGGGAAGGAACACCTTTCTGAGGAATGTTTCTTAGATATGGCTTAAGAGAAGGTATTGACATAGTGGAATCCGGCAGGGATGGGAGCAAGGAAATCCCATCACACTGCCAAGTGCAGCCAAGTTTTTGCTGATAAAATTTTTTCATTTGGAGTAGAGCATTACACTCCCCCAAATCCTACCAACACACAGCTCCAGGGAATTTCTGACAACAAGCTAGAAATTAATACTGTTGTGTTTTTGATTGCTTTTTGTTCCCAAGGGCACCTCCTCAGACAAGCTCAAAAGAGGAGACAAACAAAACTGAAATCCCACCTACACTACGGAGAACCTACACTTTTTGAGTGATTCCTTTTGTCTTAGGAAGTGTGTGGGATACCTGCAAGGGCAAAGTGACATGGGTGGCTTGGAAAAATAGAAGGCAGCATCAGCCAGTGTTTTCAAAAAGCCAGATATGACTGAGTTCTTCCACATCAGAATACATCAGTATAACTGAAATACCTCTCATAGTTCAATCAAGCTTATGGTAAACCTGTGAAAAGACAACTGGGCAGAACTCTGTGTGGGAAGGAGGAAAACTGGGCGGCCCAGCGCTGACTCTCAAACAGGGTGAGAGAATCCTATTGCAAATACAAATGGTGCAAAAGAAATCTTAAATTGTTCTGCATATAGGCTAATTTTGCAAATAGTTATTCTGACAAAAATTCAAAATGGCACCTTAAGCAGCAAATCTTATTTTTGCCAAGTTTGTTCACATACTCTGCAAGAGGCAACTCTATACCAAGCTATGAGGTATGGTCAAGGCTGGCAAGCTGGAAAAGCCACCATGACCAAAAACTCACCTCTGACCATGAATGTGACCCTGTCCAGCCTAGCTTTTAACATTATTAATTTTTCCTTTTACTGAACTTCAAGCTTAAGTAGCAATAACATTTAGTAGCAACTCCACTCTACAGCAATTTTTTAGATTGAACTGTTTAGAAAATCAGCAATTTCTCTTTCCCTTCATTTTCCCTGTTGTGATCAATCTTACTAGTGAGTTATTCACTGAAGCTTTGAGCATCCTATTGTATGCTCTGGACTACTCACTGATGTTTATGTATTTGTGCTTCATGTGGGAGAAGTTCCACAACAGATAGTACAATTTTTGGATAAAGACACTGGGGAATTACCTCCAGACATCCCATGCTACAGGGCATGCCTGCAGAGAATGTAAGAGTGCTCAGGAAGGAGCAAAGCCTCTGCATCACCCAAACTCTACCAGAATATATAGGAATGAAACTGTTACCTTCTCCTGAGCGATCTCATCACTGGGAAGACATCTGGAGAAACAGTGTTGCCTCCAGTTCTCCCTGGAAACTTATTCACTCCCCGATTTCCCTCCTGCTTTTCTTTCTTCACTTGTGGGGAGAGGATTAAGTTCCTGTTATCACCATGTCTAATTCTCCAAACACACAGGGATATCAGCACAGTTATTTTCAGATTTAAAGCTTCATTTCAGCTCCCAGGAAAGATGAGGAAAGGAACATTTCTGAGCTCTGCAGATACTCTCTGGCTTTCAGCTGCCTAACACAGGGAGTCACTCTGAAGTCATCATTCTGATATGGAATAGGAATGCAAACAAAACCAAGACTTGTGAGATATCACCGTCCAGCCTGGATGCATTTCTCAGAGGCAGACTGCTCAAACAAATGCAACTGGAACGTGTCAAAGGTTTTGGTACAAGAAGATCAGCAATCATGGTTCTGGTGTGAATGAAGAACTTCATAACTTAACAATACTGATTTGTCTGCACAAAGTCTGCTCATAGGAGAGCAGTGATTTTAAGAACTACTGCTCTATGTCAAATCTGACGTCACCAGTGTTCCCTGTGAGCAGACATTTGGTATTCCTGGCTCAGGCCAGGTACTGGTGCCAGTGGCTCAGAGCTCTGCAGCACGGCTCAGCCAGGAACTGCGGACTCCAACCTACCCCATGATTGGGACCTGTATCCATCTAGCATGGGTCTGAACTCATCACATTTCCATTTTTACCAACAGTCCCTGAATACAGCTCTCTAGAGGTAAAGGGACAAGGAGTTAACCAGATAAATTTCTTCACCTTAAATAAAATAAGAGTAAACAACTAGGCCTGCATCTGAGTGCACCACTTAGGAATGACTCGCAGCACTGAGCCCAGTAGAAAGGATGTTCTAATTTAGTTCCTGCATTGGAATTTACCTTGGGAATCCTTGGACAACTGAAAAACTAGTTGATTAATGATAGTCACATCAACCATTCATGGTGTCCCTGAAGCCCCACACCTCCAGGATGGAGATCTGGAAGCTTTCAGAGCACAGTGGCTGGTTATTGAAAGTGTTGCAGTGGCTGGTTCTCCCATGGTTCAGATCTGCATCGAGGTACAGAGCCTGGCCATCACCACCTCCTGGGAAGAGACACAGACAGGGTGAGAATGTCTCTGCATTTCCTCGCATGGGAAACAGCTATACAAAGACTTCAGTGCTTTTCCCATGGGAACAATTGGAAGCCCTCAGCAATGTCTACTTGCTGTTTCAGGTGCAACAACAGCATATGATCAAATGTATAAGTTTTGAATGATAGTATCAGAACTGGATGATTTCTTTTAATAATAATAAAGAAAAGTAATGCAACTCAGTAAGAACAAAAACTACCTGCATTTAAGACTTGTTTTCTTATTGTTTAAGACTTATTTCAATGCTGGAGGATATTGGAAGCTACAGCTGCAAATTTTCCCTCCAGTAAAGGAAAACCAAATAATTCTGTTAGCAGTCAAAAATCAAAGCTGGGAGAATAACAAGATCAATAAGAAACAGCACTGGCTTGATCTTCTAAATCACTATAAAACACATAAGAGTTAAAAGCATTTTGGTTATCTGTGGGTCTATGTTGAGGTTCACAAAGCTTGCAGTCAGAAAATGAAGATAATTGAAAATAAAGTTAGACAGAAATGTGTTAGGAGGACAAAAAGGAAGATTCCCTATTGCTTACCAGGCAACCATCAAAGAACAGTTACTAAAGGCATGTGAAGAATCAAAAGGGTGGGAATTCTGGTCCATAGCTGGAGCTGTGTACAACATTCACTTCTATGTCTCTACTACCCAAGCCTGTACCTCTCCTATTACCATCCACAGTGCAGTATTCGGTAAATATAAATGACTCCCTTACCTAAGGCTGATAGGAGGAGCTGGTGGGACACATCACACTCTACACCTCCCTGAAAGGACGGTGGAACCCCATGGGGGTTGGGCTCTGCTCCCAGAGAAAAAGTGACAGCACAAGAGGAAAATGCCTCAACCATCAGGGAATATTTAGCTTGGATATTGGGAAAATTTCTCCACTTGAAAGAGTGGTCAGGCATTGGAACAGGCTGCCCAGGGCAGTGGTGGAGTCATGATCCCCAGAAATGCTCAAAAACCATGCAGACGTGGCACTTGGGGACATGGTTTAGTGGTAGCCTTGGCAGTGCTGGGATAATGGTTGGACTCAATGGTCTTAGAGGGCTTTTCCAACCTAAACAATTCCATGATTTTATGATTAGAGCACATGCTGCTAAGTGGGAAATCAGCCAACACTTGACATTACAGAGGAAATTATAGGCCAGTTGCTCTCCTAACAAGTGTCAAGTAAAGATTTTTGGGAAAATGACAACTGTGATTTTAGATCTGTTCCTTGTAAATCCCATTTAGGTGACAACTTTACTAAGCAGACTTTTGCCAAAGTCAGCAGCACCATAGATCCAATAAAGTTCCTGGAGAATTAACATGTTTTATAGTTTACTCTGTGTTTCAAAAGTCTTGATGCAAAGTAAGCTCCTATTTGAGAACTACTTCTCATTGTGAATTAGGCAGTATGAAGGAATGTCTGTGTTTAAAGCCATGAGTTACTCTCTTCTCTAAAATGCTTGTATGCAAGTTTTCCCACAGAAAATTTGGGTTGGGAAATGGTGTCAGGTTTTGGGCAATTTTATCACTACCTGTAGTGATACTGAAATAGATAAAGGAGTCAGGTGTATTTACCATTATCTAAGGTGGACAGGAAGAGCTGGGGTAGGATCTGTGCTTGAATTCTCACACTGACTCACCCACAATGATGCATTCATTGCTGCCAGCCATGAACATGGAGGCTGTTTTGGAAGGCAAGTTGAAGTGCCGAGCTGCTAAGAAGGGAGACAGGCGATCTGAGGGGTCTGAGGGGACGCTGCTGGAGGAAAGGGTGCTGGAAGCTGGTTGGGCATGGTTTTCTGTCTCTGATCCAGTCGAGGCTAGTTCTGGGTGCTTTATGATCACCCACTCGTAGCGTTCCACTTCTGGCTGCAGCTGCAGAGAGGCAGAGAAGGGCAGAGCTGACGTTAGTGTACACACACTACACAGAGCTCTGCTCAGAAAAGAGCATTCCAGCCCCTCAGGCTCCACCTGCACAGTCAGCAGTAAAGATTGGATCAACCCATCTTTTAGGCCCTATGTTATTATATCCTTTATTCATTTGCTTTTTAGGTGGTTGAAGAAATGATGCAATAATTTCTGAGTTACCTTATTACATCTCTCATCTCTACATCATCTCTCTCTACAACTGCATAAAAGGAGGGTGGAGCCAGTTGGAGTCAGGCTCTGCTCCCAGTTAACAAGAGATAGACAAGAGCAAATGGCTTCAAGTTGAGCCTGGGAAAGTTTAGTTTGGATGTTGTGAAAACTTCTGCACTGAAACGGTTGTCAGGCACTGGCACAGGCTGCCCAGGGAAGGGGTAGAGTGACCATCTGTGTTGGTTTTGCACGGCCTGGTTCTTGGTAGTGGGGGGGCCACAGAGGTGGCTTCTGTGAGAAGCTGCTGGAAGCTTCCACCACATCCAGCAGAGTCGGTCCCTGGTGGCTCTGAAGATGGACATGCTGCTGGCCAAGGCTGGGCCAGTTAGAGATGATTGTAATGCCTCTGTGATAACCACGGCCTGGTTCTTGGTAGTGGGGGGGCCACAGAGGTGGCTTCTGTGAGAAGCTGCTGGAAGCTTCCACCACATCCAGCAGAGTCGGTCCCTGGTGGCTCTGAAGATGGACATGCTGCTGGCCAAGGCTGGGCCAGTTAGAGATGATTGTAATGCCTCTGTGATAACGAAGGAGGGGGAAGAGGTGCTCCAGGTGCTGGAGCTGTGATTCCTCTGCAGGCCATGGTGAAGACCATGGTGAAGCAGCTGTGCCCCTGTAGCCCATGAGGATCCACAGGGGATGCAGAGATCCACCTGCAGCCCCCGGGGATCCACGGGGGATGCAGAGATCCACCCACAGCCCTGGGGATCCACGGGGGATGCAGAGATCCACCC
>VZRO01000092.1:30037-53256 GCA_013397915.1 Daphoenositta chrysoptera | reverse complement strand
CCTCCACATTAAGAGTTCAATAAGCTTTATAAATTAGGAAGGCATGTAATCCAGCCTCTTTAAGTGGAAAGGAGGTGATAGTTAACCAGTACAGTGGTTCTGTCTTGGTACGGGGCAGCAGCAACAAAATTTTACTCACCCTAAACACAAAGCACTCTCCAGTTCCAAAGAAACTCAGCTTGTTCCCTCCTCGCCGGCGCTCGCTCCAGTCAGTGGACAGGTAAGCCCCACAGACCTGGCACAGACAGCAGAGTCAGGCTTCCCATTGACGGAGAAAGTATGTTAAACTCACTGATACTGACATTTCAGAGGCCAGTGCTGCAGGCTTTAGTTTAGTTTGACTTTCAGAGTCTCTATATCAGTGGATTAAAGCAGCACAAGTACTTATATCTAAAGACAGATTTAAACTGCTTTAATCCACCAGTGATTACCTCTAAATCCTAAGAGTATCATAAATTATTTCATACCTCTGATGCCTTAAGGGAGAAATTTTCTAACACAATCCCAGGTACCAAAGCACAGATCACTCCAGGCCTGTACAGCCTGACTCCTACTCCCTCACTTTGGCATCCAAAGTTACAGTATGAGCAGCTCTGCCTGAACACTTTTTGGTCAAACAGTGGCCTTGGTGGCTTTCTTACACTTCAAAGTGTAGGTTAAAGCCAGCTTAGCTAAGCCAGTGCTGAACTAGCTCAGATATTTAGAGCAGCCATTCAAACCACATGGGGGCCACTAGTCTCCAACAAAGAGAAGCACCGTCCGAGGGCTGAGCTGGTCTCTGGAGCCTCGTGTTTGCACAAAATTTTTTGCTACCAGCAATACACATCCCTGCCAAGTGCACACAGAGGAAACAATGAAGCTCCAAGAGTGGGATGAAAGCATCTGTGCTTTTTTTCCCACAGAAACTAGAAAAACAATGAGGATTATACAGAATTGTTCTAAGGTACATTTGCTGTTTAGCCTCCACAAGCATTACAAGTAGAGCTCCTAGGACAAAATTACTGAAGATCAGATTTGTTTTACATAGATAAATCTGTATTTAGATTTAAATCCATCACCTCACACTACTTGCAAGAGAAAAAGCAGTTAACCAAGACCTGGTTTGCAAGGTCTACCCAAGAATGCATAGTCCTATAACCAACAAATAGAATAATTTGTAGCATGGATTCTTAAAAAACCAAAGCCAAATCTTGCTTATTCATTTTATTGCAAACAGCTGTGTGTTGCAGTACAGCATTACACACTGCCCAAACCCCAATTTAATCACTTGTCTTTTGCCTAACTCACCTCTTTTGCTGTTGTCTTGATGAGGAGCAGAGTTGGCTCGTGTCCCTCGCTGTGGGAATAGAACCTGAAGTGCAGAGCATAAAAAAGTGAGCACTTGACTGCCACCAGCTGCAGCTCCTTTCCTCCTCAATGTCGAGGCATTGCCTCCTCCTCCAGCTGATGTCATAGCAAAAAAACATCTGAAGACTAAGAATATTCCTGCAAATACTTTATACAGTCCATGTAAATAATACAGCTGAGTGTAAATGAATATTATCAAGCAGTTGTTCTCTACCCAGTCCCCTGTGCAGTTTATGTCTCTGAAGAATAACTAGAAGCTTACCTAGATCAACTGCTGCATTTTACAGCATTTTGAATCAAAACAACCTAAAGGATTGTAAAACAACCTAGAGGACTGATGGCCGTGTCTGAAGGGCTTTAGGTCTTCATGGAAATTAATTGCGACACATTCCCTTTGCTTGCTTTTGCTCTTCCTTGTAGGCACATGAGGCTGGGAGAGCAGGTCACTCCCAGCCTCAATACCTCAGCTGCTGATGGCAAAGCCATTATTAGGAGTTATAGGGTTATAGTCTTCTGTACCAAGTGCAAGGACAATTCATATCTAGTTTATCTCACTTAAAAAATAAAACCAAGCAGAATCATAGGTCATTTCCAGTGGCAGAGCAGCCACTGAGTAAAACCATTCAAACCCTTAAGGAACCAGACTCAGACCAGCAGAATCTGTGAACTGATCCAAGTTTGACTTTTCCAGTTGATCTTGAACCATTTAAAATATTCTGGCATAGGAAATAGCCCAGTCAAATGCTGTAGGCAACAGGAATTTGTCACATTTATATTCCATCTTTAATGATATTCTTCAGATCAAGTTCTGACTAAGCATGTCCTTTTTGTCAATCCAGCCAACAGTTCATCAGTTGCTCCTTTCTGCCCTACAGTAGAGAAGAGAGACAAAGGTTTTCCTTACCTGCTCAGACTACAGCCATGTTCCAAGGTGGTGAAAAGCAGAAGGGGCTGGCACAGTGCAAATCTCTCTGGGATCCATGACCAGATATCCCGCATCTCCTTCACACTGACAATTTCTGACTTGAAGTTCTCAGCATGAACTGCCAAGTGCACATTCTGCCTGAGAAATACAACACAAAACATTGAGAAGCAATAATTTGGCAAGTTTTGGATAATTGAACTGAAACATGAGAAGACAGCTGAACACTAACAGACTCCAGTAGATAAATTATTGGTCAAAGCTCCAGCCCATGGGATTAGGTGGCTGTGACCGAGTGAAGGCAATAAACTACTGCAATTTAACATCATCCTCAGAGGCAGAGATCTGGCTTGACTGAAATACCTTTTCCTCTGTACGGCAGCTGTGGCCTGCACCTTTACATACAGAGGACACAACACTAGCCACCAAAAATGACCATGGCCTTATGTATGCTGTTTGTGACAGTCTTGCTGGCACTTGTATTTAAGCACAGAGAACAGAATACCTAAACAAACAGCCAGGATCTGAGGAGAAAGGGTAGTGTTTTTTCTACCTCTGAGGTCTTGCCTGTATCATTGGTTTAGGGAATTCCTAAACCCCTCAGAAACTTTAGAGGAATCTGTATTACCAGGGTAAGCAATTTTAATCCAAGGCAAATATTTGAAGCTTTTGAGAAGCTCCACCTCTTGAAAACATGTCATTACCAACGACTTCCAATTCATTAAGAACCAAAAATATTCCCGGGATCATGGTTACAGATAGCCTGAAAACATTAAGGAATGCTAGTCACTGACACTGGGAAGGAAATCCCTGTATCCCCCAGAAGTGTCTGATACAGTTATAAGGATTGACTCACGGCTTTTAAACACCTGAAGGTAACAATTATCACCATCTTAACCAGCCTTCATTTCTCAGATTAAACAAGCACACAAACCCAGAGCCTGGGGATTAAATGTTATTTGCTTCCACAGTCTATGTTAAATGCTTAAAATGCAATGGTGACAGCCAAGGACAGGGAATTTACACAAGTCACTGAATTACTGGGCAGCCAGGTGTTAAACAAAGCTTTATCACTTTGCTCTGCATGCAAGAGTTTGAGTGCAAGTATTTGCCTATTTCTGAGGGGTTTTTTTTTTGACAATTACACATTTCTTTTCTCTCAGTTTCATGATCAAGAAGAGGCCCTCAATACTGTACATCTGCATGGATCTGGATAGCTTAGCTTATACCCTAAAACACACAAAATATATAAATTTTTTATTTTTCATGCTCGTAGTACTAAAACATCAGCAGCATTTGCACTGTACTGCAGAGCAGTGCTTGCTTGGAGACATTGGGAACTGCTTTCTGGAATTCACTGTAGGTGCCCTAGTGTCAGCATTTCAAATGAAGTGACTCCTTAGGTCACTTCAAAAAATTACTAAAATTACTGCTGATTTTAGCCAAATGAACGAAATCAGTCTTTGCATTGCTACCCTGCATTATTTAATGCATGGAACTTCTGTGGGAACCTATTTAAGCAAGCTGTAACTATTTACGGGTTTTAAAACTTACAGTATCACTGACTAGGGACATTATTTGTACTTTTAAACACAGCAATCTGAGGCAAAGGAGAGATCCATTGAAACAAAGTATGAGCCAAGCCTTGAACCCCCATGTCCAGAATCTTACTTTAAGTCTCACCTGTGTTCTGTCAGGCCTGCAGCTAAAAATGGTGTCGCTATGGAACAGAGCTGAGAGACAAAGCCTTGGTTTCAATTCAGTAGAAATTAAGATTTCCGCCCCCCTCCCCCCATGTAAGGAATTAAAAAATATTCAGGGTAGTCAACTATTCATTAGAATGAATTTCTGGCAGAAAAGCAATGATGGTAAATAGTCTAAATGTTAATAAGAAATATCTTAACAGGTTTAAATGTACACCTCAAGTGAGCCTCAGAATTATTTGTATACCTGGTCTGTACATTTTTTAGACTTCTGTGAGCTGTTTGGGCAACTAAACTTCAGTTCCTTTTCTAAAAGGCTCTCACACTCAGGGTATCTTTGCTTTTGCCTTTGTTCCTTCTCCTGGCTACTCTGAACTGCTGATTTAAAGACTTCCCTACCCAAACCCCACTCAAAGCCTGTGTTCAGCAGCATTCTGAATATATCCCTTTCAGTACCCTGTGACTTGCCACAACTCTTCCATGTAGGTAGAATATCACCTTTTCAAACAGATCTTTCTGACTTACTAGAAAGCATTTACCACTGTATTGGCCATTTAAAACCATACCAGGCATACAGTTCCTGCCCTGTGAATATCATGGGAAATAATTTTATATTTAATGGCACCATCTAGTTAAACCAAAGAATGTGAAACAAAATAGCCTGCTATTTCCCAGTAACAAATCACAGTTGCACATGGTTGAGACTGAAACCTGACCCTGTGTTGAGAAGTGTCCACATACAGCCTGCACCTATCAAACCAAACTCCACGCTGCTGAGCAAAAATACAACTTTTTTGGGGGGTTTCAGAAAATTGCAACTACTTACAGGTATCTAATCTGTATTAATTCTCTTATTTTTGACAGTATTTATCTAAAGACACTGAAAATCATCTCCTTCAGTTTGGCAGTTGCTTTTCAAAGTAGCAAATGAATGAAAATGAACAGAACACAAGTGGGCTAAGAAAAAAAGAAAACGTTTTGGTTTACATCCATTGAGAAAAATTAAGTTTAGCCTTCACCACTCCACTCCTTTCAGGATCATCTGTGAAAACACTGTAGCTTGAGAGAACAGTAAATTTGGACAGCATAAAAGTGTACCACTAGAACTGAACAAGTGTACTAGAACTGTACACTGTGTAATAGAACTGAACAAGTTCAGATTTTACCCTGCATTAGTGTTTTCCTCAGTTACCGGGATTAGCATGACAACTTTCTCTTGATTGCTGATGTTGGAAAGACTTGTTCAACTGCTATTATTCCAAGAAATTAGATTTGAAAACCAGCACAAATAATGTTTAATAAAGCAGCATTTGCTAATTTCACAGGAATGTTGTTTTTCCAGCTATATCATTAATACAATGTGCCTCAGAGATCTCAAAGTTCCCAGAGGTAAAGCCAAGGTTGAGCACGTGCAGCAGCAGCTGTCACAGTGAACGTGCCCCATATTATTCAAAAAACAACAAATACCCAACTCCGAAGATTACTCACTGAATTACGTCTTTCTGCTCTACTCTGGCTTGGGTCAAATCTTAGAGGAGATGCGTCATCTTTAAAATCCATTATAATTTCAGTGAGGGCATAACTGTGTGGCAAAAGGAGATTTCCTTTTCAGTCATAAATAGCAATATAAGTAATTTGTGGTATATAAACCTGAAACCTAATCCTGTGTCCAGATCAGTGTCAACAGATACCCTGCATCTCCCTAAGTCCCCTCGAACCCAAACTACTTCCTAGAATAAATCAAGGCTTTCTGCTGCTTTCAGAACAACCTAACCACATTAAAATAATACACAGATGCTGAAGATTCGCTTGACTTAAGGGATTAAGAGCCTGCTGATTTATTAGAGGTAAAATCCTCAACACATAAATTATGGTATGAAACACACTTTGGTAAGTCTCTTAAGATGTTCTTTCAAAGATGCAAACATGAGGAAATTAATTTCAACTTTGATTTTATGAATTAGTACAAATATTAGTGTGCATCACTCACTAAAGTTAACTCAGGGCACCTGCAGCAAGGCCAGAGGATTCTCAAAGGCATGAATTCAAACCCAAACATCTCTGGTATTTAATACTTACAGGGCAGCCTTTCTCTTTCTAAGTTCTCTGCTTATCAGGTATCACAACCCACTCACTGCGTTTTGTTCTTTAAGATTTACTTTTCAGGCCAAGACTTGATAAATTACTTCATTAACCATTAATGCTCTATGGCTGAGTAACTCTGACCTCCTTGACACAGAAAAAGAGTCTTGTCTTCTAGACTCTAAAAAAACTCTACCTCCTTAAAAATAAATCTAATCTACTATGAATAGAGACAGGTCACTTTTAGGAGTGTGCCGAGTTGGGGTCAGTCCAAAATCTTTCCAATTAACTGCAGAAAGCTTCCAAAGAAGATAAAAAGTTGACTATGTTTCACATCTAATGCAACAGCAGATACCAGGTTTGGAGGTGGAATGATACCTAACAGCTCTTCTGAGCTGCTGTTTCAGATGTTTAAAAAAAAATACACTTTTTCTTCCAGAGTAGAAAGGACCCTCCTGATAATGGCCCTTTATAGCCATAACCATAATCCCACCAAGTACAGCACTCTCCCACTCTGGAAAACATGGGTGTACTGCTGTCTGAAGCGCTGTGCTGACTCCTTGGGCCCACCATCCCTTCGCCTACAGCTTTGCAGGTGCTGTGAACTAACTTTGCAGGAGAGTATTCAAGAGATGTGGCACAGCAATCAGGTGCTCCGATTGCTGCCCTGCTTCTCCTGCCCCAACGTTAGCAATACGTGATGGCCTTGGATAAAATAACAAGCCAAACACAGCAGGAATGAGCAAATTCCAAAGACTCAAGTGTTTTAACCTACCTTTTGGGAGGTGCAAGACTGCAAACAGGAGGGGTGCAGTGGAGATGGAATGGACAGAAGGAGAATGTACAAGGAGAAAGACAAAAAAGATAGAAAAAATCAGTGACTTCCTACATCCATGACAAAGTGAGTGAAAGGAGCCTGGAGAGAAACAAAGCAAGGTTTGATTTGAGTCACCAAGCACTAAAAAACCAATCAGACAGGTTAAAACATTTATGTTTCTATTTTTCCCCCTTTTTTGTTATGTGATGGGAAAATAAATTATCTTCTCCTTGCACAGGCCAAACACAACTGGAGAAGAGAACTCACTAGCATCCCATGGAGCCCTGGAGAACAGCCCACTTCTGCCCTTCCATCTGCCCACACTGGGACCCAAACGGAGCCAAGCTCCCAGCAGCACCATGCCTGTGGACACTGAGAAGTTTCAGTGGGTTTACAAAGGTAGCCAAGAGAGGATGAAATCTTTTCAGTAGCAACTCTGCCTGGCATAGCAGTAACTACTGGCTTTATTTGGGTATATTACTGTATTTTGCCTTGAAAGCATCACTGTTGTGAGTGAGACAGTGCAGCATTTAACACAGCAGGAGCTTTTGGAGCATCTGTGGTTGATTGATCTATGTTTCCTTTTTCTTTGGTTTATTTAAATTATTTTTTAAATTTTAACTTTATTTAAAGCTCTCATTCTGTTTTAAAGAATATACTCAGGATATTACAACTCTCCTGAACTTCCTAGCATGAAGAAAAGACAAAATGGGGGAGTCAATATTTTGTTACAAGTTTTTTATTAGTATGATTTTTACTGTCACATCAGTGCAGGATTTCATTTACTGGTTTCAGAGCTGGTTCTTCTTTCCTTTATTTCTGAGAAGAGCTTGTGATTATGCAACTTGGATATGTATAGCTACTCTTCTCTTCCATGGTTCTTTCAAATTTATTTTTTCTAATAGTACATGAACCTGTTACAAAACAGGTCAACTCCTACCTGTGAGTACTATACACTTGGCTTCCAGGAGGCTTGCAGTCAAGTTAATTTTAAAAGTAACCTCTAAATAAGACTTATTTTTTCCTTGCTCATTCAGGCAAAATGTTCCCAATTGTGACAGGGCCTTACACTAAAGAAACTGCTGAATTCGCAGTACTGGGCAGCATCAAATTGACATTTCATACAAATAATACCATATTTAAGAACAATTTTTCACATTTCTTTGGGTTTGTTTTTCCCAAGTAATTTATCAGTGTTTTTTCCAACTTTGCTAAAATGCCTTTCAGTTTAAAACCTGCTCATGAAACACACTTTTGAGATATAACACTTGTAATTAATATATACTTGTATAAATTCTTTACTGAGCATGCTACAAGAAAACTTCTGTTCCTCTTGTATCATAACTCTTCCCATCACAATCCCAGCAATGCTTGATTTTGTAGCTGCTGAGTTTTCCTGCAGAGAAAATGCATCAGCAGACACCAGCATGCACCAGTGGAGCTTCCCCACCAGTCACCCAGGGCTGCCTGACTGCTCCACACACTGGGAAAATTCGGGAGATTACTCAGATTACCTGTGTTGAGCCCTACCTTTTCTGTTTGACCGTGATGCCCTTCTGCTGCAAAGCCTTCTCATTGGCCATCTGCAGGAGCTGGATCTCCTTCCGAGAGAAAAGGCGGATAGCAAAGGCTTTTTCCAGGAGCCTCTCTGGGGACACCGACTTGGCGATGTCCCTCACAAAGGCTCGAATGTCCTGCTGGATGCTGTCAGACTCCATGGGCTGCCCAGCTCTGACTTTGTGAAAGAATTTCAGAAGAGCCAGTGCGACACGATAGAGAACTTTGTACCCTTCCACCAGGAAGACGTCGAAAACCCGTGCGATGTATGCCATGGGCAGCTCTCCGAAGAGCCACCTCTGCCAGTCTGAGTACACCTCCAGCACGTCCTCGGACACCGCCACCATCAGCTTGTGGGCCGCCTGGCAGTACTTGTTCACCAGGTCCCCAAAGGTCATGCAAGAGGACTCGAAGGCCAGGAAGGTCTGGTCGATGAGCCGCTTGGACGGGTCGTTGCAAGCCAGGATGCGACAGACCTGCTCGAAGCACTCGGCCTCGTCCTTGCTGTAGTGCAGGAGCAGCGCGATCACCGAGGGCAGCGCTGGGCAGAACGAGATGTCTGGGAACTGATTTGAGATGCATAGAATGATCTTCCTGACGGCCCCGATGCCCTCCGTGTTCAGGCAGTACGTGGGGATCAAGCTGTTGTCCACAAACTCCGGCAGTGGAAGGGAGCTGCTGTTGCGTTTTCCTATGATCTTCACCACGATGTCCCGGTACACATTTGCATCTGGGGTCACTGTGCGGCACGGGATATTGCTGATGAGTTTGTGGTACACTTTGGCTCTCAGAGAGTGGTTTTTGGCCCAGTAGCCCTGCCGGGCCAGCTGCTTGAGCTCGTGGAAGTCCGTGCAGGTGAGCTCTTTCGTATCCTGGCTCTGGGCACTTATATCCATTTTGTCCCAGTCCACAAAGCGGCTGTATTCATCCATGGCTCCAGGAGAAGCAAATCACATAAATCATGAGAACAGAGACCTTAGTTAGTCATTGATGGACTCCTGGATTTTTCTGCAAAAGGAAAGTAAAAAACCAGAGGTTTGAGTAACAGATAATCTCTTATTTTCTTTATGAATGCACATATGTAAATACTTTTTCCTGCAATGGCAAAACTATTTTCTAAAGCAAAGAAAGTTAAAAATGCCTTTTTATTTTTAAGCCAAACTTTTCTTCCATTCTATCAGTAACTCCTACTGCAGTAATTGATCAAAGACCAGCCAAGAGGCTGATCCTGAGGACATCTCCCCAGGAAATTAATTTCCATAACTGAAAGTCCAAGCTGAGGCACGGACCTTTATGTTAACATCTCACTTAAGAGAACAGAAGACTCCCACTGCAAAAAGATGCTTTGCGAAGTATGTTCAATTCGCAATCTCTCTTTCCAGTTCTCTGGGGAAGTGTAAGTGAAACTTATACTACAGGGATGCAGTCTCACAAGTAGTGTATGCTGTTCTGAGACTGTGTGGCCAGTGAGAAGAGATACTGCACTCCTACTAACCACAGCCATGTCCTCTTAGTAATTTCTTTGTGCTGGTACTAGCACTTGTGTGACCACATAGTCACTGAGATTAGCTTGTTAATCTTGTACAATTTTTCTTTTCCATTGGATAAGTAAGATTTCTTCATCTTACTTATCTTTCTTCATCTTACTTATTTTTCTTCATCTCACTTATTTTTCTTCATCTCAAGGGTGGTCAGACATTGGAGCAGGCTGCCCAGAGAGGTGGTGGAGTCACTGTCCCTGAACAGTGTTCAAGAAATGACTGGATGTAATACTTAGTGCTCTGGTCTAGTTGACAAGGTGGTGATCGATCAAAGGCTGGACTCAATCTTGGAGGTCTTTTCCAACGTCAGTGACTGTGTGCAGCTGTACAGTCAGCCAAATCATTGCTAGTGCCAGAAGAGAGACTTGTGCAGGACAGAACCCTGCTTCCTGACTGCAGTACAGGGTCAAGTAAGCTTCAAACACCTTCATTAGAGCACTTAAATTTCCTGAGTGCTGCTCTGGATGCTGGCCATGCCCTGTCCCACAGGCACACAACTGCTCTCCCATTGGAGATGACACAGACACCTGTGTGACAGCACTAGGAGCTGAAACATCAGGTTCTGGCCTCTAGTGCCTCATACCATGTTTACCTGATCTACCAGCTGGCTCCAGGTTCAGAGCACACCTGTGTCCCAGCAGAGAGTGCTGCTGTGACCACTACAGGCCACGTCCATACTGGCTTTAATCAGTCAGTGCAAAGCCAGAAGGGGACACACAGCAGGTCTGCCCAGTGCTGGAACCTCTGCCTATGTGCCCTCAGTGTTGAATTGAAGCTGGGAACATGGCTGTGAATGCTGTGCACTCTGCCGAGGCAGACAGTCCCTATAAAATGCAAGGCCTATAAAACTGTTTTGTCCAATTAAGACATTATATAGCAAGGTTAAATCAATGAAAATATTTACTGAAAGGCTTCCAAAGAACCCTTAGTCATTCCTGCATTGACGGACTGGAAAATGCATGGAACTTGACATTTATCAGCATGGTCTTCCATAAATCAGGTGCTTTTAAATGATTTGAAACTCCTAAGGTAGATATACCATCAAGACGAGACCTCATCCTCCTAGCTTCACCATAGCAAAGTAAATCAAACATTTTGCCTGAAGCAGCCATATATTTAATCTAGACAGATTTAGATTCTTAGTAAATGCTAACCTGGGAATTTTGGAATCACATGCTGAAACTCAAATTTAACTCCTCTTTTAAAAGTTTGGCAGCAACTTTTGGGAGCCTTTTAGAGAAGACTTTTGGATGGCTCTTCTCTACCATACTTAATTCAGGGTTTTTTTATAAAAAGAAGACTGGTTTTGAATCATCTTTCTTACAGTATAAGAGCAATACAGAAATGCTCACCATTTCTTTTTGTTGCATTCTTCCACATCTGAAACTAATTCTCAGACTCTAATTAAAAGAGGCAACACATTGTCCTGACTCCAGTTCTGAAAGTGAGATATCTTACAGAGTTCAGCTGTGGGGTCTCATTGCGAGCTCAGTGTGTGTTTCCTGGAGATCAAGTAACAGAAGGACACCAGTCCATCGCAGAGCCAATGTCAGCTCCAGGGAAATTAACATTTTTCTGTAGTTCTCCACCTGGGAATCACAGAAACACTCATTATTTTTAATTCAAATCCTAGAATAAGGTCCTTATGTAGAAGAGAAATTTAATCCTACTTCGCAGTAGCAAAAGCATGGGGAGATGAACCATTCTGCTCCTGAAGACTTCAGCATAGAAACTATCACTGCCTAGTGCTTGCTGGAGTCTCCAGCACACTTCCACCTTCTGCCATCATCCCTTGGGAACTGCTTAAATTTATATTAGGGAGGGTTAAGTAAAATGTTCATCATACAAGACAACTTCAAAGATACCCAGATTCATCTTGGCTGTCTTTTTTTTTTCCTGTAAACTTTCTTCTCCTGTCTTATTTTCTAAGATACACAGGCATATTTAGAGGCTGCATCAAACAGACATTTTTCACTCTAGCAATTACTGCCCATTCCAGAAACTAATGAATTTGATGCATATGTGCTCCTGAAGCTCACTGAAATCCTTGGCTAGAGGATGGCAGTCACACTGCCAGAAGTTTTAATTTGAGCTCACAGTTTTGTATGTATTTTGGCTGGGATAAATCTGTGGGGTCTGCAAGTAGGTCGGCTGCTTATGCTTTTCACAGCTCTAGATGCTGCAATAAAAAGTGACAGCAAAGCAATTGGGCATCGTCAGGGCTGCCAGGGCATGACCAGCTCTTAACTGTGCTTGCAAAACCAACAGAACTTGTGTGCTTCAGTGTAATGATGCATAGCTTCTGATGCCATGCCAGCAGCTACTGTAAGCCAGCAGGCCTTACCCAGGGAGGATTTATTTGCCAAAGGAGAAGAGCCCAGGAAATCTCAGGAAAATTCTAGCTAGCCTTCATCTCCTCAACTCTTTCTGAATCTTCTTCCCTTCCTCCTGTCGGGCAAGTTCTTCTCTCTTCTGGCAATTGTGTAAAGAGCAATGTTTAACTGTGGGCTGCTGTGAAGAGGAGACAGAAGATGTCTCACCCTCAGCAGTCAAGAGCCAGTGAGTCAGGGCTGTCTCCTGCCCATCCCGCTCAGCACAAGGAAGCAAGCAGGCAGTACAGACTTGTATTTGGAGGGAGGTTGGAGTTTCAGTTAGGGAGTAAAACTAGAGGATGGTTGTGTGAGAGTGCAGTTGTGGCACAAAGTCTCATATTCACCTAAACTACCTTGCTTACCCCTCCATATAAAAGCAGGGTAAGACAGGCAGAAAAGAAAAAACATTTCAGAATGAAATGTTTGTATAAAGATATGGCTATAGGCAGGCAGAGAGACTCATTTCCAGGCCCTTATTGCAGCAAATCTCTTTCCCTCCTGCTTTAGAGAATTCAGCATCATGTTACGATAAATAGCCTCTAACTGGAGATAGGGACAACAGGATGGATGAGCACCTGAACTGCACAGAACTGATATGCAGTCTAGTACGTGTTAGCACATAATATTAACTAGCATAAAAAAACCGCCCAAACATTATTCGTAACAACCATAGATTCACAGAACATTTTGGGTTGGAAGGGACTTTAAAGCCCATCTCATTCCACTCCCCTGCCAGGTTGCTCCAAGCCCTGTCCAACTTGGCCTTGGACACTTCCAGGAATGGGGCAGCCACAGCTTCTCTGAGCAGCCACAAAGCTTTAAAGTTCTGTACTAAGGGTAATCACTCATTATCCTTTCTAATCAGACTGACTTTTTAAAAAAAGCAGGAATTAACACAGAAGAACAGAACCAGGAGAAAGAGCTTTCTTCTTAGTACCTGCCCTACAATTGTAGATTGTTAGATTTATTAGTTTATAATGGAGCTCTTCAGGTAAGTGCAATATAAAAAAAAAAAAAGCAAGTACACAAGTGAGAAGTAGAACTAGAAAAATGCATACTGAGGATATGCCAACAATGGCTGCAGCACAAGCAAAAGCTTTTTCAAGATTAAGTTTAAACTCTGAAGCAGGCAAGCAATCATTACAATTCAAACTCAAGCAAGGACCATAGTAACCAGCATGATTTCAAGTTAGTGACTGAATTTTCAGGAAATATTTAGCTTGCTAGTCTAGCCACATTTTCCATTTCATTCCCTTAGCTCTTCCCATTTTCTTTTGGACACCTTTTAGAAGACTGTTGAAAGCTGTCTGAATCTGTATAAAATACACAGCAGTGAAGTCAAGCATGACAGGCAAATTCCCACACTCCCTGTGAAGAAAAATTCTATGAAAGTGTCTAAAAACACATCAGCAGAAAAAAATATTTGAATTATTAGTTACTTTCAGTATAGGGAATATAAGGTTACAATTTTACTAAAGATAACATGGCTGAGGGCAACTTCAATAATTTTATTATTTAGAATAATTATTTTATTATTAAAGGGGTTTGTTTGTTTTTTCTTTTCAAAATGCAGGAACTAGCAAACTGAAATATCTGAACTACAACTAATTCCAAGGGCAATTATTTCTTTCAAATTGAAAGTACATGGAATACTGTCCAGTAGTGAAATATTTACAGTCTAAACTTGTTAAAAATAAATTTCAAATTTGCTTAAAGCCTAAGATTATAATATTTGATATTGCTTTTAATAAACATAAAAGAATGTCCTAAAAAACCCAAGCTATAATTAATCAGGAGACCCTTGTTCCCCATTCCATTTAGGTATTCTTGCAACTTTGCATTCTGGAAGTCTGACTACATTTTAAAAGCTTATTAAGACACTTGATTTAATCTACTGCAGCTGCTCTATAACAGGAACTACCAAACTTTGAAAATCATGTTTTTCATCTTGTGCACGGGCAATTACACCACCTTGGATTCATCTCTTTGCTATGTACAGATACAGTTAGATACTGACAACAAACATTTTGGCAGGCATTTTTATAAGGTGCTAACAGGAAGCAAATATTCCCTTTTGCTGCCCTGCAAATCAAGACTAATGTAATCCTCCAGACCTGCAGCGTATCATTTGGTGTTTATATTTCTGAGCAGTGCTGTAGGCAGAGAAAAGACTCCAATTTACTCTTTTTCATAACCTTGTTAAACTAATCCATGCAGAAGGCACATGAAGAGATTATGAGAACTGCTTCCTCAAGACTGCTTGCTAGTAGTCCTTTTCCCAGTAAGAGGAACTTAAGCCCAAAATTCTGTGTAGAGGAATTCCGTTCTTGAGGAATACTCAGTCACCTCTGAGATGTTTGCTTCCTAAAGGGAAGTCTGAAAGAAGCACAAAGCAACACAGCCAGGTACCAGTAACTGCAGAACAAAAGACAACTGTCAGGCAGCTTCCTTCTCCTCCCCCAGTATTTTGGTGCATCCTGCAGCTTTCCCAAGCCCGGACTTACAGCAACACACCTTGAAATCTCTGCTATACGGATTTGGAAACAAGACTGCATATCACTGTTCCCCCTGCACCCAAACACCTCCTGATCAGAAGCACTTTGTCACTTGTACAGCCTCGGTGATGTCCTTTGCCACCCCTCCCTGGGGCAGATGTGTTTCAGAGTTTGAATTAAACACTCCATTTAGCATTAGAAAGCAACCAGCTCATTTCATGCACAGAGTGTTTCAGAGCACATAGCTGCATTGGGGAGTGATGATCCCTTCCAGCAGAGTACACAGAGCTCGATGGATTACTTTAACGTGGTTAAATGCAGTTCGATCTCTGTGATGTGCCCTGGGCACTCTGTACAGCACAGGCTGGGCACCACGATAAAATTCCTGATAATGTTCTATTACAAGTTTAGCAATAGTGTGACAGCAGATTATTAGATGCTTCCTGCTGGGTTTTGATATGCTTTTAGGACAAAGTCTAAAAACCTCTCAATTTCCCAAGTAACTGATAAAGACCTGATATCAGAGCTCTCTACAGGGCAAATACTTCTAGGCATTTAGATGATTTCTCTTGGGATATTACCACTGCATATGAAGCACAGTAACAGAGGGTTTGTCCTAGAATCCCACATTTTCTTTCTTAGGAACATACTATCACCTTCTTAAACAGTCTTTAAATTATCTGTAAATAATTTGTTGTGCACTTTATTACAGTCTAAAGTTTAGACACACAGCAGTTCTTCACTGCAGCTTATATTTAGGAGAATGTGGATGCCATAAAATCATGGAATAATTTGCGTTAGAAGAGACCTTAGAGATCATCTCATGCCAGCCCCCCTGCCACAGGCAGGGACACCTTCCACTATCCCAGGTTGCTCCAAGCCCCATCCAACCTGGCCTTGGACACTTCCAGGGATCCAGGGGCAGCCACATATTTTCTGGGCACCCTGTGCCAGGGCCTCACCACCCTCTGAGAAAATAATTTCTTCCTAATATCTAATTCAAATATATGTCATAGCTGCAAGCACTTCAATATCAAGAATCCCCTCCTTCACATCTCTGGGTTGGGATGACACAAGCACTTCTGATGTGCAGTCCCTGTGGACACTGTGAGCAGTAAGATACCAAAAAGGCACAAGGTAAACACACAGAACCAAACAAGAGAAAGATCTGGGGAAAAACACAGCACATTTTTGTTGAAAAAATGTAAGAGGAAAGAAATGGTTAATGGCTCCACAGATGTTCAAAAAGGCTAAAGAGCAGAGCATTTTAAGAGGATACGGGAGGTAATTGTTATCAAAGCCATAGGTCAGTAGCTTTCCCTCCCGCCTACATCATAAAAACATACAAGGAACAAACATCAAAATGAAACAGAGGGTAATTCCTACCTTTTTTCCTTCCAGACCAAAAGAAAACTGCACTTAACCTGCAAAACTATTTTACATGATGCATTAAAAATGATCCATTAAAAAAACATATCTGTCAAAGTAGTGTAAAAAATCAATACAATTTGTATTGATCGTATTTGTATGTCTGAGTTTTCTTTCTGGTCCTTCCAAACCATAAGACTGAAAAAATCCTTCCTGTTGTGCTAATTCTTCTTCTTCCCTTTGTTACAAAATTGGAAATAACTACAAACATGTCTCCCTTCAACAGCAAATTTTGACCCTGAACATACAAGCTTTGGTCTTATTATTTTAACTTTCCCATAACACCTCAGTTTATATCTTTCTCCGTTTGGAAGTACAGTCAACTATGAAGAACCAAAGACAGTGTTGACTGTTGGTGAAAAACTTGACATGGTATCAAATCCATACATCAAATCCCTTTTCCCTTTGTGTTGCATTGGATGCTGTCAGTTTGACGTCTATCACCTTGAGATTCTTTTCCATTACATTTAATGGCAGAAAAACGTATTTAAATATCTGTTGCTGACATGTTCTCCTCTTAGACACAGTGTCTGCATTGGTTTATGTCAAACACTGATTTATTCATTTTCCTCTTATCTATGCCAGAAGGTGCAGGAACACGTACTTTACAGGTACATGCAGCCATGTTTTATTTCTTATACGTTTAGAGTTTCTTCAGGTCCAGAACAGCAGCTGACAGCACGAATGGAAACACATGTAGATTTTTACAAGCATTAGACACAATCTGAGATACAGGAAAGGGCATCCCTAGGAGACACGTTTGCCAAGAAGCCTCTCCCAGTCCACGGCAATGTTCCACGGATTTATTAGCATGACAAAGCCATTCAGCGACTGAAGAGCATCACATCCTACACTTGCTCCTCCCACTGCCTGAGCAGTTCCACAGTACATGATTATCCCTTTTCCACAGTTTGTGTGACCAAGTGTCACACCCGTGTGCCCAGGAGTTTTCTCTATGGATCATCTGGTTTCTACCCTGGGCCAAGCTGCTTCAACACTTCACTTCAAAGTGCAGCAAGTGCAGGTCCCAAAGCCATCACAGCCTGGCTATAACTTAACAAGCTAAGAGGCACCCCGTGCCCAGACTGCCGTGGCCAGTCTTGCACCGGGAAAGACGGTGGGAGCTGCCCTGTGGAGGGGGACACGCCTTGTTACAAAGCCCCACACACTCTCCAATGGACAGCCCCAGCACCGTCCATGTCATGACCTATATCATACTGCAACTGTGGTTTTTGTATCACTCTGTTCCATAAAATAGTAGCCTTTTTCCATGCAGGATTTAACAATATATCTGCCGTGACAGGCCAGGTAGAACCAGAAGCCTCGTCTGCAGGTTCCAAGTAAGCCTTTTCTGCTCAAGTGATGTACAAGCAGAACTAGTTCATCACAGTCTCTGCAGTAACTTGCCAACACAAATATATTTTCCACTCAAATAGATATGTATACACTCCCACAAAACATACATTGCACTGTACATATTGTATATATATAATATAAAGAATATATATCCCATTTTAAAAAACTAATGCTCAAATTAATTTCCTTCACACTATTCATGTTTTTCAAAAATACACCCACACAGATGATTGCTGGACATTCTCTCTTGAAAAAGGTTCAAAATATGAACAGTGCCATTTAAAGGCTGTTAAGGAACCCAGCTAATGTCCCAATTCCCTGCATCATCTTTAAACAAAACAAAAGACAGTTTGTCCAAACAATTCGAGTATCAGTGTGGATGCTCATGCCAGTTTGATTCTTCTGTAAAATTACTGATAAGACATGTTTATAGTGATTTAAGACCCACTCAGTGCAGTGCATGAACATACAAAGCCTTAACGGGAAGTGCTAGAGAGCTTAAGGGGTACCAAAACTGGGAAATGGGTGGATGAAGCAATAACCCTGGTGTAATAGGTTAATCCCATTATTAACCTTTGCTGAGCCTGTGGAAATCACTGAACACACTCCTTGTCTCTGCAGTAGGCAAATGGAGATGTACACTTTATTCATGCCAGCAGTGATCCCTACAACTTGTTTATTCCAGGGGAGATCTGCGCTCCCATAATTTCAGCCAGCAGCTAAAAACAGTGTAGGAAAATCTTATGATCTCAGACTATTTCACTATTGCTTACATTAAGTGTAAGGGCACAGCAGTTTTCTCTTGGAAAGCAAAAGTCAATTTATAGTAATTTGAGCATATAAAAATTAAAGTTAAAGCTGTCATTTTACTCAGAGTTTTATTTTCTTCCAGCTCTGCAAAATCATACAGATTTTTCTCCTTTCTTCTGACATTGCTCAGGAGAAAATCTTCAATAATCTGGTATGCCCTGTAATGGATTACCCCTTCTGGAAATGAAGTGTAGATTACCCTACACAGGGGAGATATTCAGACACCAACTACACGTCACAAGTAAAGGAGAACCTAAACTCAACCAACAGCTCCATTTCAGGGAACTGGAACAACACATTGCTTTATTTTGGTACTTATTTCTGTCACCTTTCTAAACTTATGCTCTACTAAAAGTAAAAGAGTAGCAATAAACACTCCTGTGCAGCAGCAAAGGTACAGAAACAGCACCTCGTAATGAAAAACTGATGAGTGTGGAATCCCAAACTAGTCCTGCATTATTTTGATTGCGATTTTAAAATCAAAGAGCATCTATAACAACAGATCGGCTGCCAACTTTATAATCTTACTACTAGTGTATATTGCTAATCTTCTAGTCTTACTAGGGAGAGAACTTTGGGAGACTGGCCCTGCTACAGAGTTCAGGGTCCAGGGCACAGGATTCATGGGCAGCTTTGCTGTTGAGGGTGGTCTGTACCCATGTGCTTGTTCTGAGCAAACCTGAAGGGATTTAACACACCTGACACACCTACTCCTTTCTCCAGTGGCACCGCACTGGCCAATGCATTCCAACTCTCTCACCTGGAGGATACAGGCATATTGAAATGTAAAGCAGGAGCAGGAATCCTGTTTCCACGTGGGCCCAGATTAGAAAATAAACATTTTCTGTATAGAATGAAGATATTACAAAACAAAAATATGAAGCAAAAAGAACCCCAAAGCTCCTCCACCAACCAGACTGAAGAGCTTTTATTAATCCTCGTCTTAGAACTTGTCATTGTATAGATCTTCTTATAACTTACTCCCTTCTGCTGGGCCTGTTTGTGAGGGGAAAAATAATCTGTAAAAATTCCACTGGTTTTTAAACAATGCACTGGGCAACACTGATATGCATCAGGTGCACCACTGACCTCCAGACCTTTAAAAAAAGAAAGGTCTCTGCGTGTACAGCTTCCAACCTTCATACTTGAAATTGTGCTATAGAAAAACAAGGAGACAAATATCCTCACCGAAGAGAAGAACAGCTAATTAACCACATTATTAAAGTGCTTGCACCATAAACAACTCATTTCAGTCTCTAAAATCACAAGCAGGATTACTACTTGAGGCAGCTGTGTCACAAATACTTTTAGCTCCCCCTATTCTGTACAGGACATACAAAATCTGCATTAAATAGGTAATCTCTGGAAAGTGTCTCTCTTCCTGGGACTAACAGCTATTTGCTGCACAGGTATGTGATTTTAGAATTCCAGCTCCGCAGTGTTTAGATCCCCAGTTCTGAAACAAACCCAATTATACTCTGAAGATATGCAGTGGACCATGGGGTTAGAACAGCTGATTTGCTGAGAGTTAGCATCTGACCTTTGTGTATTAGGTAGAAAAATTCAAACTAATCTGAACATTATTTTTCTTTTCAAAAGGTTGATAGTCAGCCTAGCAGATTTTGCAATAACACAGTACAAGTTTCTTGAAACACAGTCACTACAACAACTTTGTGTACAAATGATTTCTCCTTTAAGTTGTTTTCCCCATAAAAACATAACAAAATAATGAAGTGTTGGATTTTGGCAGCTACACCAAAGTTACACTTATTTGACAACATAATCAGGAGAGGGAGAAAGGGTTTTAAACTGACAAAGAGTAAGTTTAGATTAGGTATTGGAACGGAATTCTTTCCTATGAGGGTGGGGAGGCCCTGGCACAGGGTGCCCAGAGCAGCAGTGGCTGCCCCATCCCTGGAAGTGTCCAAGGCCAGGTTGGACAGGGCTTGGAGCAACCTGGGATAGTGAAAGGTGTCCCTGCCCATGGCAGGGGGTGGGATGAGAGGGACCTTAAGGGCCCTTCCAACCCAAACCGCTCCGTGGTTCTGTGCTGATGTAGCTGCCTACACCCCAAGCACCATTCAGCACACTCCTTAAAACAGACATTGGCAGTCTCCTAGATTTCTCTTGAGTCTCTTTCCCAAGACAGTGGGAATCAACAGCTCACAGTCTTTTGCAACATGTCTGAAAGAGCAGAAAGTTGTTCTCTAACTGCAGAAGTTTAAGCTTCTTAAGGAGGAGAACAAATGAGTTATGTTAAAGCCTAAGAGTGTGAACACCACAGATATGAGCACTTGCATGTATTAACGTTAGAGATTTTGAAACATTTGAGTCCAGAACTGGACCTCACCAGCACATATTCCCACCAATACACGTGGACTCCAGCCAGTCAATCATTAATTATAGTGCAATGAATCTATTTTTGTATCAGATGACTGTCTGGTCAAGTACCAAAGTAGGAAATAGCTCAAGAATACCATTTCTGCGACGAAACTCACTGTACCTGCCAACACACCCCACGCGATTGTGTCAGACTATTGCAAATAAACCTGAAAATAAAGGCATCCCCAAAAAAATTTGAGGGAAATTGTAGTTCTTTAGTTCTAGTCCCAATTCAAGGCTGTACAGACAGAATGTAAGGAACTATTTTTCTTTCAGGCCATTAACACAGTTTATCTATTTTGAGTGGTAACACACACTTATTTGTGCCTGAGCACACAGCCCAACAGCAGAAGATCCAACTACCTCTCCAACCTAACAGGGAGGGCAGGGGGATTCTACAGAGCCAGAAGAACAGCAAGGACCTAACTTATGGTATGTTATCAATAATGTGCTTGTCACTGAATGTATGTGGCTTCAGTACTACAGCAAAGGCACTCATGACCTAAACAAATGCCAGGGCAGCATTATCAGATTGCAATAACCTTGGTGTTGGAGATGGCAAGACACACGTGCAGTGTGGACTGGTTTGCTTTGCTTGCCTTAAATATACAGACAGTTATTTTAGTACAGGGATAGCTTTTAATCCCATTTTTCTTTACAGTCCAAATAACAGGGGGATCAGAAGATGGAAGGCCCTTAAAGATTTCAGATTAACAGAACAAATAAGCAAATACAACCAAGGAGAGAAAACAAAGGTCACAATAAAAGGAGTGAGCTGGGAAGAGCAGAGGTACTTAAATATGTGACAGATCCACAAACAGCCTGCGAGAAACATTTACTTGGTGGCACTTAATCATTAACAGCAAAAACCCCCAAAAACTTCAAACAAACAACCCCCCCAAAAAAAACCCCAAAACCAAACCAAACCAAACCCAACCCCACCCCTCCCCCCAAAAACAAACAAACAAACAAACAAAAACCAGGGAGAAAGCTGTTTTCCTTTGAGCTAAAATTTTTGGCTGCAGGAACACCTGCAAACGTTCAAATATTAATGACAGAAAGACATTCAGTACAAGGATTCCAAACAGCTAATTATTGTGCAATACTATCCACAGCTGTTTTGAAAATTACAAAGGATATAAGTATGACGTATTGCTTGGAAGGAACAAAGAGTTACCATAAAATGTTGCTGGAGTCCTTGGATTCGAGTTATTGTTGCTCTTCCTGAGTAACTATCTTGGAGAAGTCTTTTGCAACAGTCTAACAGCTAGTGATTACAAAAAGAAGAAAATACCAACAACAGGGAATTCCCTGTTCTGGTTATACAGTCCCCTATATATGATCCATGTTTTTTCTGTGCTCTGGGTACTCCTGGATGCTCTGAAAATCCTACTGAGATCTCCTGTAAGCCAGAAAAGCTTTCAGATGCTCCAGCGTCTTGTAGGAAGTGGACAGAAAAATACAAGGATTGAGATAATACAGTTCAAAGGAGAAGGTCCCACATTTCTCTCATCACAAGTACACAGTACCTGTGAGGTGTCATCCCTCCTGCTGCCCTGGGACCGGAATCAGCTGAGCATGCTGCATCCACCCGGCTATTGCTCGCTTGTTCACAGGCCCAGAGAGGCCGAGGAGCATTTTGGCAGGTTCTAGCCAGCACTCTCAATTTGGTGTTTGGTGGCCAGCCCCAATATTCCAGGAGCAATTTTCACTGAAGGACTGGCTGGAAAGACTAACGTGAAAACAAACTCACAACAAAATTCTACTTTCATTATAGAACTTTCAAAACCATTGAAAATAGAGGCTGCAGAACACCAGTGCTGGGTTTAAAGAGCTTTCCCTGTGAGGATCCACTGCCCCTCTGCGGGGGTGGGCTGGCAGAACAGGTCTAAATTGTGAGTGTTGGGGTGAGCGTCACCAGCGGTCAGAGGATCCTCTTCGGCACTGACCTGCACCTGAGGCACGCACAAGCCATTCAAACACCTTCCAGCCTCTCCACACACCGAACCAGCCCGCAGGCGCAGCCCAGAGCCCCCAGGGCCGGCTCGCCGCAGGGACCAGCGCCCGCTCTCCGGTCACCGACACCCGCAGAGGGTCCGCCCTGGGTTCTGGAGCCCACGGACAGACACAGCGGCTGGGGCCGCGCCCGCGCCTCCCCCGCAGCTGCTGCCCGGTCTCGCACGAGCACGGCCAGCGACCCGCGGCCCGGCCACGGGGGCCCGACGAAGGCCGGTCTCGGAGCCGGCCCCCACCGGCTCCCTCCCGGCCGCTCGCTGGGGAGATGACGCCGAGGTGCTACCGCCCGACAAAGAACTCCATCCGCCCCCGTTGCCTCCCGGAGCCGCGCGCACCCCCACCGCCCCCCTCGCCTCACCGCTCTCCGCCGCTCCGGGCCGCGTCCGGCGGG
>VZRO01000092.1:10085-27726 GCA_013397915.1 Daphoenositta chrysoptera | reverse complement strand
ATCTGACTACTTTTGTGCTCAGTAACAATGTGACTGGGGTTGTTTTTGCAAAGCCTACGATATCCAGGACAGAAATTGGTTCATTTTAAAGATGAAGGATTTCCATAGTGTTTATTTGACTTGGCTTGGCAGCAGTGTTCTGTTTACGACTGCATAAATAACTGCCACATTAAAGATTATTAACTAGCAATGCTTCAGAGGCCAATAAAGCACTAATCTTTTATACGGTGTTGTACATGTACACAGTTTGGTACGGCAGGATCTTGCCAAAGAGATAACAAATCCCTTACCCAGAAGGTTTACAATCTAAAGGAAACCGCAAAGGACCACAAGGAAAGTACAAAACATGATAATGAAACATAAAACACACAGAGGACTAGGAGCCATTTGCAGCTGTATTTTAAACAGGGTCTTTAGGGTTTTTTTTGTATTTACCTTAAAGCTACTGGGCAGTGATTGCTACTTGCTACTGGGCAAGATAAAGTCCTGGAGTAGTTTGGGTTGGAAGGGACCTTAAAGTCCATCCAGTCCCAGCCCCTGCCATGGGCAGGGACACTTTCCATTAGACAAGGTTGCTCCGAGCCCTGTCCAGCCTGGTCTTGAACACTTCCAGGGATGGAGCAGCCACAGCTTCTCTGGGCAACCTGTGCCAGGGCCTCAGCACCCTCATTGTAAAAACCTTTTCCTTATACTTAGTCTAATCTCCCCTCTTTCAGTTTAAAATCATCTCCCCTTTTCCTGTCACTACAGGCCCTGCTGAAAAGCCTCTCCTCACCTTTCTTACAGATGCCTGTTAAGCCCTGCAGTCAGACCTAGCCACTGTGCTGTGACAAATGGTCAGTGGGGTCTCGGGCAGTGCTGGGCCCTATCCTCTGCCGGTGGCCAGGCAGGGCAGTCCCACTGCTCCAAAGGAGGCCTAAGCTCCAAACTGGGGGGAAGCCATAAGCAGTCCTGGTAATGTGCTTCATTTAGGGCTTCCTTGTGACTAGCTAATGCTACTGTGGACACCAATGAATTCGTGTCGTGGAGCATAAGAGCCATTTCCAAAAGCTGTGCCGAGAAATCATTTGTTTATCCAAATATAAGTTGGAAATATAATGCATTATTTTATATTCACTTGTGTTTGATTATGCAGGGTCCTAGAGGGCACTTCCACACATGTAAAACCTTATGTTCCTTGTGCTAAATGAAGCTGAGCTAGCAAGGAAAGCAGGTTTAAAAGAGGATGAAAGTAGAGGGAGAGGTGTGAGGACAGAGATAAGTGTGGGCAGCATTTGCTAGGATTTTGTAGGAGGATGGAAAACTTTCGTCTGTCTTCAGCATTTATAGATCCTTTCACTGTAATATGTGGGACCTATGTATTTTGTATACTTAGGCTCATGGTGCCCCTCTGAGGTAAAGCAGTGCCGGTATTCTTGTGTCCCTCCCAGGAAACTGTGGCAGAGAGAACGTGTTCACATGGGGAAAAAAAAGCTGGGGGTTGACATGCTTTGGAAAAGCAAGAGCAGGCACAGGGAGAGGGACCAGACTCCCAGAGTTTCTCTGCTGAAATGTGAACCATGATTGGAGCTGAACGTACTGTTTAGCCAGACAGTTGTTCTCAGTGTTCCAAAGGTAGGAATAATTGAAGCCTCTCTCCAAACTTCTGTCCTGATGCTCAGTGGTGCACTATCAAGAGATATTTTAGGGGTATAATGGTGACTAAAGCCTCTGCATTGCCTGATGGTTTTACCTAATTCCAGTATTCTCTGTGCTGTAGGGGGATAGAGCTCAAGGAGGCAGAAATAAGATAAAGGGCACAGAGATAAGATCAGTGTGGGAAATCCTTCAGGAGAGGGGCCTGTGTGAATGCAGGATAAAAGGAGACAGCAGTGTGCAGTGAAAATGGCAGATGATATGGGCAGAGTAGATGCTGTGTGCTATAAAACTTTGGAGCCTGCATGGCTATATGAGTAATCACCAGCCTGTGCTCAGGCTATTGAACTGTCTGTGACTGTGAGAGAGAGGGTGAAGACCTTGCTTGAGTAGCTGGCTGATGGCTGGTGGAAAACATGTTTGAATGCATCTACTCCTCTTCCTGGAGGAAGATGTTCATTGCTGGCAGCTTTACAGAAGCCAAGGAATGCCAAGGCTCTCTAAGTCCTAAACCCTGCAGTGGTTCAAATAAAGAGCAAGACCTGGGGAGCCCCTGGGCATGGAAGGCAGTGAGTCTACAAAGGCTTTCTAGGGATGAAAGAAGGATCTTTGTTTATATCAAACTAGTTCCTAGAGTTTTGGAACACTTTCATATAGCATGAAATAAAGTAGTTCCACAAGTGCAGTGTTGGGTGAAACCTATGACCTTTGTGTCTGTGTCTTGATGGTGGCTTCTCTCTCTCTGTTCTCTGAAGAACAAGAACAAGTGAGCTCATACTGAACCATTTCTTTGTGTGGGAATGCTATTCCCCTTGAACATACATTTTCTAGAACCTGCAGAAACAGAAATTTCTCTGTGTGTACAGTTGTATATCTCACATTTTCTTATGAAACCAGGCTGGAATTATGGACTAGGCACTGGATGTAATGGAGGCTTTTTGGCAGGGGCAGTGGAGGGACTGGAAGGCTGGACTGGGAAACCACATGAAAGCAAGAAAAGAAAAGCAAGTGAGGAATGGCTAAGTGGATGGAATGATCCATCACGTGAAAACTGTCCTCATTGGGTGTCCAACAGCCTTGGAGAGGAGATTTGCACTGATAAGGTGGGCAGATCTGGAGGATCATCAGGGAATGCCAGGAAGCACAAAGGGTCTTAGGCCAAAACCTAAGGGCTAGTAAAACAGTGGCTTTGCTGGTCCCACAGCAATGGGGTTTGCCCTGGGCTGCTTGCATGGAAAGCTGATAAGCCTCGGCAAAGTCTGACCTCCTGTGGGTAAAACTGGGAATTACCAGGGGATAATTAAGCAAATCTTTTTCCTATCACGTGCCAGCATCTTAATGAGAGGTTTGTTCAATGGTGTGGATCACTTCTCTTCCACTTGCAACAACCAGACGTGGTTCTGCCCCTCTAGATGAGCTGCTGATGTTACTCCTGGCAATGAGGTGGGCTGATGGTCCCAAAACGGGAAGAGTGCTGGTGGATGTTTTAATGACACAAAAGGAATGCAGTCATGAAGGCAGCCAAGCATTTCTCTGTGACTGCAAGAAGTGCTCTGTGGACACTATGTTTTCCATTTGGTTGGATGGGTTGCAGCCACCTTTTCCTGTTTCTTTGTCCCTTCCCTTGCTATGACAGCTTCTGCCTTTTAGGTGTAAGCAGTCACATTGTACCATGAATGTAAAAGGTTAAGTGCTGGTACTGGGTGATCCTCTTGGTGTGGAGAGGGGATTTTTGAAAAGGGAATTAGCAGTTTCCCTTCAGAATGACTTTAATCCCCCTCCTCCATGAGGACACTGTGGTGGTGTGTGGTACACTCCACCATATCACACCAGGTATTCCATAGGATGTTAGGATCCGGCTTTGGCTGCAGGTCCTGCTGTGGTGTTCCATACCTGATAGGGTCCAGTCCACAGAGATTCCTCTGGCTATTGGGCATCTTTGCGGCACTCTTACCCCCTCCTGACTCTGGAGGAGGAGAGTTCATTGCAGAAGGATCTTGCATATGACAGTTTGCCTCTCCCCATGGGGGTGCCTGCCTGATGACCTGTGGGATCTTAGGGAATGACTCATAATCCAAGGGCTTTTCCTGGGAAAGTGATTCTGAAGGAGTTTGGTTTATTCTAAGTGCAGGTGTATCCTATAAGCTTCAGGGACTGATGGTCAGTCACATGCTACAGACATGGATGAATAACTAAATGTTGCTTTGTTTATGCCCTCCACTGCCTTTGATGTTGGCTTGGTCCCTTTCTTTCCCCTGCCCTCCTGTGCCCCGGTTCAAACACAGCACTGCCTTTTCTCAGGGGGCTCATTGGCTTTCATCAGGCAAAGCAGGAGCTTTTTTTTGGGAATTGGGGTCCCTCATAGCATTATATCTCTGTCTGGGCTGCTGGCTCTGGGTCTTCAGGGTCTCTGGTGCATTTACCTCATAGTGTGATTGAGTGGGAGCACTGAGGGACCTGCAGAGTTCACAGCAGAGGTGACTGGACAAGTAAGTTCAAAACCAGGCTGCGATCCCATGGATCTCCTTTTTAGAGACCTGAGAACAGGCTGAACCTGCCTGGGTGAAGGATAAGAGGGTATGGTGCCCAGAGGGCCTCTGCCTGGAGAGGGTTCCTGTCTGTCCCAGCCAAATAGTCTGGGCAGGCGTAGCTCTCAAGAGGGCTTTACACCAAAATCCATGGCACTGGGTGCTCTTTGGCCCGCCTGTGTTCTCCTCTAAGGCATGGCAGAACCTGCAATTAGTGTTCCCAGAAGGTGTGAAATGGAGCTGGAGCAAAAGCAGGCTCGGTGGTGCTCTGGCCCAGGCCTGGTCCTTGCAGCCTTCGCACCTGTGCCAGAGCATGAATTGCTACTCTGTGCTGGTGCCCCTCACCCCTCCACACACTCTGTTTTCATTAGTGTGTGCTCTTTGGTTAAGGACCCTTCTCACTTCCAGCTGAATAAACACTTTCCATCGCGTATAAAATCCAGCTTGGTGCTAATAGGCGTCTTCCCCCACCTTCCTCCCTCCCCTTTTACCACCTTTTCTGCAGTTGGCAGGACAAAAAAGTGTCGCTATTACCTGACTTATTATCAGCACGGGACTGTAATTTATGACATATGCTTGGTAAAGTGCCATGCTGAAAACATTTATGGCCCTCCTTGAGTCCTGTGGGGTGGTGGGGAGAGCAATGGCTGTTGAGGGTAAGCCAGTTGTTCCACCCTTGCAAAATACTGCACAGTCCAAAGGCTTCCTCTGCCTTCTGACAGCAGTGCTGTGGGCAGTGGGCTCAGTGCCCTGCTCTACCAATGTCAGAGTGGGTTGAAACACCAGTGCCCAGAACAGATGCAATGTTTTTCTGTCCTTAGGAAACACACAGTTTCTCCCTTTGGGAATTTATTGAATTCCCCATGTTTATTGCTTTTAGTCCTGTACAATCTTACCCTTCAGGCAGGATCTCAGACCCTGTCTTCCTCATGTTCCTCTTACAAGTGTCACCTCCTCTTTCCTCCCCTGGCTTCAAGTCCCTGTTCTCTCATGGGAGAGTCTGCAGAAGCTGCCCCATGTGCAGTAGGTCAAGCACAGGAGTTGTGAATAAGTCCTCTGAAAGGCAGGCATTACAGCAGGACAGCTGCCCTCCAGCAACCAGGTTCATGCCCTGTCTGAAAGAAACAACCTGATCGTTTAGTTCTCCATGTCTGGATTTGACCTGAAAGTGTGCTGTGGAGAGAAGGGGGCAAATGAATTGTCATTGCTGTAGGTGGGCTAGATTTGAATAGCAACCTAAGGGGCAAGGGAAAGTCCTGGCAGCAGTGACTTTTTCAGTGATTGAAGAGAGATTTGTGAGAAATGGGACTTTATATCCCAGTCTTGGGATAAGTGGTATGGAAATCTGGCATGGGAAAGAGTTTTTTACACTGGGCTATTTGCTGATTACTCAAAAGTTAATGTTGACTGTTGAGCTCCTCTCAGGAAAACATCATCATTCATCTTTCAGAGGTATTTGGAGCTTGGCTTTTTGCCCTGTCCACTTGCCATGATTCAAAGGATGGGAGCAGAGATCATCCAAAACATTTCCCAGCTTCAGGAGCACACTTTCCCTGAAGCTGCTCAGTTAGAAGGAGCATTTGCTTGGCCTGGAGTGAGCCAGGTTCTCTGTACACTGTGGGGAAGGATCACACGGCAGTTTGTCCTCTTTCTTTGGTTCAGGCTTTGCCAGCTGCTGGGTGAGAAGCAGGTCTCTGCAGCCTTCTGCTTCAACAGTGCCATGTGTGCATCCATGTGCTGGAGCTAAAGGAGATGTTCTGGTGGGGGTTGAGTCCTGGATGCTCTCTGCTATTTGCTGTCTGAAGGTTTGCAAGATGAAGCCTTGGGAGCTGGATGACATAAGGAGATGTGTGAACCCCACAATGCCAAGCTAATGCTGCTTCCAGAGTCATCATCTCTAGCTGCTGTTATTTCTGGATATCTTGTCCAAAAGGGTCCCAAGGCTGAGGGTTTGGTCTGGGAGAATGCCTTGAGCCGGAGTTGCTTCATTCCTGCTGTGGCTGGACAGAATGTGTGTTTTGGATGGCATTTATTTCCCAAAACAGTAGCTATGTAGAAGTTTGCCATCTGGTGTAATTTTGTCCTCTGATCTCCATCTGTCCTGTGCAGTGGGGAGAGACTGAAGCCTCCCATGAGTGAATCAGCTCATTTTGTCTTAAGCACTATTGGGTGGAGCAGGTTGCTCTGGAGCTGATTCTGCTTCTTCTCACTGGAGCTTAGACATTTAGGTGCCAAACTGGGTGCTAAAATCAGAGGTCAACCCCCCCCCACCTTTCACTTTTTGTGTGAGGGAGGGATGGTGGGAGGCGCTCATAATCTGTGGGGTCTGAGGCACCTTGTGACCCTGTTCTGTTGACTGAGTTCAAGGCACCCCATGCCCAGGTCAAATCTCTGCCTGGATTCTAGAAAGAGGCCCCCTTTTACAGATGGTGAGAAGCAGATGGGTGGTGCTGGATCCTGCTGAAAACAGGGAAGAACAACAATCTTGAAAGGTTTCCCAGGGTCCTGCAGGGTAAAAGCAGTTTAGCTGACAATAAAACTCTGCTGAGTGTGAGATTATTCAATGGGAAAAGGTGGGGAGAAATGGCAAAAAATGGCAACCTGTCTTAAGAGAGTTCACTGTATGTGCACCTGATAAAAATCATAATATGGGATCAGCTTTCTTCTCTGCTTTCTTGGCTTTTGGCATGTGTAACCAAGTTCTGGCAGGCAGGGCAAATTTCCTTCTCCCTGGGGTTGTTAAAAAAGACCATTTCCCCATTTAAAGAGTGGGAGGGAGTTGGGGATGAAAAGGGGAGCTGAGCCAGGCAGCAGGCAAGCCCTGCCCATGCTGCTGCACAAGTTAGGAGAGCCACGGCTCTCCCACCCCCACCACTCTCCATGGCGTTAGGCACGTGGGATTGAGGGGGCTGGATGGGTATGAAAGCAAACACACATCTGGAAGTTCCTCCAGTTAATTGGGCAATTATTCATACCACTCTTGCTGGAAGCAGACTGCTACTGCTGAGCCAAAACCAACAACAACAGTCCGTGGGCGTACGCCATCCCTGCTTGGAGAGGGGAGGCTTGTGTGGCAAGGTGGGGCTGCAGAGGGTGAGTTAAGCAGTGAGGGCATGGACCCACTACTCCTGGGCTGCTCTGCTTGGCTGTAGTTGTGGGTGGGGAAGCCCTGGAGACCCTGGATGTAGTGATATGCTTGGGAAGCACTTGCTTCACAGTGCATGTTGGCCCCGGGTGGGGAGGGGGAAGTTGCTGCTCTGGAACAGCATGAGAACCCAAGTCAACCTGTGTTGGGTTTTATTAGGAGCTTGGCAGGCTGTGGTGTTGGTGAAGGTAGTCCAGGCACAGCTGTGCTCTGTAGCACTTTACTCCTCGTAAATAGTGGGTTCACTGCCATTTCTGCCCAGCTCCCACCTGAGTGAGGCTCTGGCAGCCCTTGTTCACCTTTTCCATCCCTCCTCCTTCACCTTCCTCACATCCCCGGTTCCTTCTTAGTTTGACAGGAATGTCACTGCGTGTCCCCATTCCCTGCCTGTTTTCTGGTACAGGTGCTGTGCAGGTGAAATTCTGAGGGAATGCAGAGCTGGCTGGCCTTGTCTTTGGCAGTTCATTTCCCAGGATTTGCCTGTGAGGTGAGAGCTGGGAGTGATCACCTCAGTCTGAGTGGCTTTCCCTATGACGGAGTTGACAGACCTCAGCACATCCTCAGGGAGATGATGTTCAGGAGTACCCTGGACACCGTCAACCTTGAAGAGTTGTCTCTTCTCCTTCTCACCTCTATATCTGGTGGGATATAGGGTTGCTCCTGAGGCTGAGTTGTCTGGGATTGTGTATCAGTGTGATAGACCACATCTTGAAAGTGTTCCCCTGGAACCATGGCTGACTGCTCTTTGAGTGCTTTGCCATTCCCTCCTTGCTGCTGAAACCCAAAGGAAGCCTTCCCCTTCCAGCAGAATCTCTTGATTGATAAAAACAATCCCCTTCTCTCAAACCGTGCCTGCTGCACAAGCTGGGGGTGCTATGTTTGGCCCATCTGCTTCCCACTTTGCCTGAGAGCACATCTCTGGCACTGAGAGTCATTGTGGCAGCCTCAGAAGTGCACGCAGTGCTGGGCTCCACCAGCATAATTGGAGCCAGCTCCAGCCAAGCCCAGCTGGGATGTGAAAGGAGAATTCCCGTGGTTCCCTCTTTCCTTTTCTTTTTCCCTCTGCCATGAGATGGGTCTTCTCTAAAGAAATTTATTGCCATTAACTCAAGATCTTCCTTAGGATAACATAAATCAGACAGACAGTTTGGCTCCAGGACTAACGTGCAAACGTAAGCAAGGCTGGAGTGGGTCACGCCATGGAGCTGTCGAGTACAGGATCATCTCCACAGCATCACTGGAATAAGTGCTGTAGGAAAAGGCTGGAAACAATGCGTGCATGGCATGTGTTGTCTTGCCTCTTCTCTGACAGTCCATGGATGTGGTGAAAGGTTTATCTAGCGGGAGATCAGCAAATATTTTGTATCTTTGTTTGTCCATTTTTGAAGTGTCTTAGATGCTGCTAACTCAGAAAGGCTTGGGGATGTAAAGTTCTCTGCATGAGCTTTAGTAGTGGTCTCAAAAGTACTGTGAGGACATCTCACTATCAAAAACCACTGGAGAGAAAGGAGCATGATTCCCGGTTTTACAGGAGGGAGTGAAGAATTTAAATGACTTATCTGAAATTTCAGTGGGAATCCTTCACAGAGCGTGGTGTTGAAACCAGATTCTCAGACTCCTGTGACTGTTCAGTTTTCTTCTTTGATAATCACCCACACAGAGATCTAAGTTAGGATTGGAACTTACCCTCGAGCTAATGCAGGAATAAACCTAACTGAAGGGAAAGCCTTCCTTATTGTCCAGCTGGATGACTGTACTGTAGAAGGAGGACATCGCCAGGTGGAGAGGCCAACCAACAAGACCTGCTTTGTCAAGGATTAGGAAATGGAAACATTGCTGAGGGTCCAGCTGAGGAAATATGATCCTGAAGGTGCTCAGAAAATCAAGATTTGTGGTGGAAAACAGTTTCAGGGAACAGGAGAGTTTGGGACAGGATCTGCCGTTCAGCCAGAAGGGAGAGGGTAGAGCCGCCAGCCATGTGGAAGGGATGGGAAAGGTAGGAGGGTGTGTGGAGCTGGGCACTGAAATGGAACAGCTGAGATACAAGCACCAAGAGACAGCTCTCGCTCTCACTGAAGGGAATGGACCGACTCCCATTGACGTCAATGAGGGCTGAACTGGGACCCTTGCGAGAAATATATTGAACACAGACAAATCCAGCAAAGTCAAAACAGATGATGCAGGCCGCTTAATACAGTCACAGGGAGCTGATTGCGAAACCTCCTAACGAGGCGGTTTTGTCAAGCAGCCATCCAAGGCCAGTAGGCTTCAGCCTAGAAGAGGAACATGGGAGGCTGTGGTCCTGGAGAAGGCATGCCCAAGATGGAAGGCTGAAATGGCATGGGATAGGTCGTCACTGAGCTTCAGCACAACCCCACCCACCACCTTGTTTTTCTGACCTTCTTAGCTGTCTTACCATATTCCAGGTACTTTTTCTTAAGCTTCCCCTGTCCCACCGATGGAGCTGTTCTGAAGCTGAGGTGTGGACAGACTGGACAAGTTGTAACAGAGGAATACACCGCTGTACCTCAGCTGGTGATGGGGGGCAGCTGTGTGTGCACATGCCTAATCCATGGCACATGCAAGTCAGTTCAAGTTAGCCAACGTGACAGAACCGCACTAAGCTGGCTGAAGTGACCTTATTTGCACGGACTAAGCAAATGCACATGGACTGTAACGCTGACACGCAGTAACCAGTTACCGCGTGATAGCCGGTTCCTGTGTTTGCGCTCAGCCTCTGACTCATCACCCCAAACTCTCCCCTTGCTGTGCTTCTCAGTCCCTTGTTCCAGGTTCCCAGCGCCTGGTTTCCTCTGTGTCAGGGATGTCTGTGATCCTACCACAGCCCCTTGTCTGTGCAGAGAGTAGTTTTGGCAACTCTCCTGCTCAGCTCCGCAGAGTCTCAATGATCTGCTCCAGGTTCAGGCTCTCCTAGTCCTCTTCTGACGGTACTCAGCCAGCTAGCTCCCTGTGGAGACCCAGGTCATGGCTCAGAGTGTATCCCCTCACTCCACAAACCCTCTCCAGCCCAGCAGGCCCCCTTGGGCACCAGGACCTCTCTCTCCACCATGTTTACTTGTGTTCCCCACCTGGAGAAAGCAGTGAGTCCAGACATGGCTCTACCCCTAGAGAGCAAGAAGATGTGGAGCACTCTAGTGAGGTCAGCGGAGAGATCTTCGCAGTATTTTCTCTCTGGCACAGTGGGAATTTGGAAAAGGTGATGGAGTTGAGAGGAGAAGGCAGGATGAAGTTACTAGTGTGGAATATGAAACTGAAAATAGAAGGAGCTGAGTTTCTGGGTGCTCCTGAGGATGTCTCATCCTCGACCAAGCACTGGTTCAGGCTGAAGAGCAGAGACTTCAGTGAAGCCACACTTACTCTACACCATGTTGAAAGAGGATTCAGTCCAGAAAGATCCATTTCCCCTAAATCTGGAGTTGTACCATCCTAGCTGTGTTATGACAGAAGCGACAGATCTAAATCAACTGATTTGTAGGTGGGAAATTCAAAGGAATGGGAAGAGAGTGCAGGAGTGGAGACAGGCAGGGGGCATTGTTGCTCTTAAAATGGTCCTATACTGTATGCGCAGTTTAGATGTTTTGGGAAGAGTGGAATTTCACTTTTGATTCCCCATGGATAGACTGGACTGAAACTTTTCCTTTCTTTTCATCCTGGATCCACTGAAATAGCAGCATCTTGTGCAAGGACCAGCTTCCTTGATGTAAGAGTAATGTTTGGTGGGGAATCCAAGAGTGTACACAGGGACAGGTGGTAGACACAGGGACAGGTTACCTGCAGTGGGCATTGAGGCATTGCCTGAACTTTCAGGAGTGGAATGAGCAAAGCCTAAGTTCTGGGGCCAGCAGACATGAAAAACACCAAGAGGGGCCTCTTTCAGCTATGCCAGATGCAAAATGAAGGCTATGGAAAAGCATGGGCTTGCTGTGCCCTGTGGCAGAGGACTTAGAAACAAAGGGCATGAAAAAGGCAGATATTCAATACTTTTTTGATACTGGGACTAATAATGTTTAATGCCTTTTTTAATGGCTTGGAGTGCACTCTCAGTGAGATTAGGGACAAGCAGTTGATACTCCTGAGGGCACAGCTGTTAGTCAAAGAGCACTTCACAAGCTGTCATCTGTGCTGTGCTGTGCTGTGCTGTGCATTTCAGGGCTGATGGCCTGGCTTTCTCTGCTGCCTGCACTGCTTGTTTGCTTCTTGCTTCCATTTCAGGCAGCCCTCTTTCTTTGAAGATGGTGGAAACAAGCATTCCTTCTCCAAGTAAGCAGCTGAAGGGACTGTGTTAGACTAGTCACACCTCAGTCAGTGAAATTTGCACCGTGAGCCATAGTTCTATGCTTGTGGGTTTCCCACTGTAACAGTATCACCAGGATGTAATCACAGCATTGTCACATGTAAGCTACTGCATCAGCCTAATGCACTTTTGCTAAGGACTTGCCTCTGGGCAGTGAGGTGGGAAAGGGCCTGGGTATGAGGGGAGGTGTGGGCTTGAAGGAACCCTGCTGCAGGTTAGGTCTCCAGCCACAGCCTGGCACAGAGCTGCTTCCCTCTCCATGCAAACTGGCACATAGGGACTGTGTTCTTGGAGAGGAGCAACCTGAGTGGTTCACCCTGTGTGGTGAGGTAAAGGTGTTTCTGGAAGCATGCAGGAAGGCAGCAGCATCACCACCTCCTTAGCTGTGCACAGCTGTACAGCAGTAGAGGCAATACTGTGTCTTCTGGACTGTATCTGGGACAGCCTCCACCAGCAGTGTTCCTACTTTTCCTTATTCATGGGCATATCATATAGGGAGGTGTTATTATTAATAAGACTGATTTTTCTCTCTGCCTTGTCTTTTTATAGCAAACACTGCTCCTCTCCACCTTCCATGACTCTTCACCTCCCCTGGATATCTGTATGGGTATGTTTATTGACAGGACAGCATGCAGCAGTTAGTGCTGCCAAAGTCAATGTGTCCCATGTCTGTTGTGGGTAGTCTGGGGCTGTCAGCTTTCTGTCTCCTGAGAGATACCAAGACTGTTTGTTGACTTTGCCTTTAGCTGGTATTAGATAAACAGTGAAATTGTATTATTTTTGTGCTTCTTCCTATGACCATCTTAAGCACTTTAGTGGGCACATCAGTCACTGACATCAATCGTTTCCCCTGGATTTTGTTCTGAGTGTTTGGTGAAGCCTGGAGAAAAAACACTGTTATCTTTGAAACTATCTGGAAGGGTGAGAAAATCATGACCCTTATGCTGTTCTGGGGCCTGGCCATGATTGATGCTACCTGACATTTTTGGGTTCTGGTCTCACAAGGTGGGGGGCTGCTTCCACCCATCAGGTAGAGGTGTTCTTGGTCATTCTGTTTATCAGTGTTAAATTTGCTGCTTTATGATGGTGACATCCTCAGTGCAAAACCAGAGGCAGCAAGCCTGGGCAGCCTGTTCAAGGAAACCTCACCTCCCAGGGCTCTATTTTCTCTGGTGGATCCTCTGGTGTCTTCGAAAGTGTGAGTCCCACCTAAAGTTTCTGCATGATGAGGTCTATAGGGAGACTCTGTGTACTCTTTTCTGTTGAGCTCTCACAGCAGCTTTCTGTATGGGCTTTTCCTATGCAACTGGTAAAGAGAGGAATCCCATGTCACAGGTCGAGTCAGACCGTTGGCTTCTTGATGCCTCAGTCTGATCTGGGTGAAATTTGCTGATGGTTTCTGAGCTGTTGGGGATGGATGAACAAACACAAACAGCATGATTGCTTAAGTTTTATTTCCATTGGAAACCAGGCTGAAGGAGCCAGCTCCACTATTCCCTATGGGATTGCTTTTGACCAAAACCATTGCAGACGTCATGCGTCCTGGTACCTGCATGGGATCTTTTGTTGGTGTAAACTCATTCTATGCCTTTGGAACCAGCTGACAGATGCTGATATGCAACAGCTAGCCTGAAATGGCAGATCCTGCTGCACTGGGGTTTCAAAGAACAGGCAATCAGAGGAGAAAACTGGTTGAAGAAGTGCTTAATCTTGGGCTTCTGCCAACAGAGGGCAAGACCTGCTGACACAATGGGGACAAAGAAGTAAGACCAGTCATGTTCTCAGGTGCTGAGGCCTTTCAAAGTGAGTATGCTGGCCCTGGTGAGGTGGGCTTGCTCCAGACAGGTCCTTCCCACTGTACTTCAACAAGCAGGAGGATGAAGATGCTGGGAGAGGTGACTCAAATAGTTTTTGGTCTTATTTTACTCACAATTTGGGACTTTTGTTTGTGGCACAAATGTAAAAGTTGGGGGCCAGTCTCCGTCTGCAGCACAGCAGAATCATAGAATCTCCTGAGCTGGAACAGACCTACAATTATCATTGAGTCCAGCTCCTGGCCCTGCACAGGACAACCTCAAGAATCCCATCATGAGCCTTTTCCAAACATTTCTTGAACTCTGAGAAGCCTGGGGATGTGACCACAGCCTGGGGAGCCTGTTCCAGTGCCTGACCACCCTGTGGGTGAAGAAGCTTTTCCTGATATTTGATCTAAACCTCTTCTGACACAGCTTCATGCTTTGGTTCTTCACTGTGCGTCAATAAATTACGCCTATTCAGCAGGATTAGAGCATGTCACAGTTTCCTTCCAAGGCTCTATGTCCAGCTTTCCTTCCCACAAAACTCAGCAAGGGAGAGGGCAGGTCAAAGAGTCTGCAGCTGGTGTGAGTGATGGTTTAGCACAGACAACACCTCTGAACCACAAAAATGGTGAGTGGCGTTGCTGCTCTGGTGTGATTCAAGGCTATTTAAGAAGAACAGAAGAGATAAGGGCAAACTATCCTTGGAAAGATAAACAGAGCAATACAAAGTTACTTACTGTTGAGTTAGGAAGAACAACTGCTGAGAGCAGCAAACATGTTTCTAGACAAAGAACTGCAAACATTTTAAAAGGGAGCCAGAATAAAGAGACCATGAACAACTGGGCAGGCTTTGACCTCCTCTGAACCTGGAGGAGGAGCCTGGCAGAGCTCCCCAGCACATCATCTCCACATTCCTCATGCTCTGCAAACATCTGCCCATCACCTTGAGGTCTTGCTAAAGGCAGTGTGTAGCACTGCTTAGGGCTGTATGTAAGTCCAGGACAGTGCCTGACAGCTCAGCTCCTGCTGCTTGGACTGACTGACTTTGGTATTGAGTGGGAGGGAGGACTTATCCTCCTGCTGTGGAGCTGTGATGTAATTTGATTCCCAAAAAATACTGGTGCTGAAATGTGTTTCTGGGTCCTGCAGTTTGGGTACAGTTGCTGTTTCTTTGGACTGTCTCATACTTCTCAATCCTCATCGCAGAAACCCTCAGAGGAAGCAAAGATGAAGAACTGAAAGACCTTATTTTTACATTACATTACTCTTTCTACCTTCTTGTTTTCTATCATGGCCAATCACACTGCCAGTCTCCCTTTCCCAGTTCTTCTCAGGGCATGTAGTGAGATTCTTGAGATTGTCCTGTGCAGGGCCAAGAGCTGGATGTGATGACCCTTGTGGGTCCCTTTCCTACTCATGATATCATATGGTTCTGATTTTTCCACCCCTCTGTACCCATCCATTGCCCTTCTGCAGCATCCTTCATCTCCCTCCTGCAGCCTCCCTGGTACTGTGATGCCAAGAGAGCAGATATGCTGCCAGGGGTAGATGGAGATGGTTCCTGCCATGCCAAAGCTGTCCGTGAGCTGTCTGGCTCCTTTTGCAGTTCCTGGCATGAGCTCTGTGCATTGCGGTCATGCAGCTGTTGGGGGAACCAACTCATGACTGCAGTATTCCATGCATTTCCCGCTGATTGCAGCACCCATGCAGTCATGGATGGCAGCTGGCACCAATGTGCCAAGCAGCAATAACACATGAGCATATCAGCATTGTCTTGTGGTGGTTGCCCCTGGACACTTCAGAATAGCCTGGCTCTGGAGCCATGTGTTTTCCATGTGGGTCTCCCTCCTCCCTGAGTGGGTTGTCCGAGGTGACCTCTGGAGGTCCTTTCCACCCTCAAGCATTCTATGCAGTAAGAATTCCCCCTGTGCAGGGGAGAATGTTCTGGTACTGAGGTGGCATGGCACCTGGGGTCTGTAGGTGTGGGGTGATGCTCCCCTGCTGGGGCAGGTAGTCTTGTACTCAAGACTCAAAGAGGAGAAGTGCAGCAAGGCTTTTACCATGAAATGAGCTCAGGGAGCTGGGTACTCAAGTGATGAATTGCTGGAGTGTGCAGATGTGTGTTCTGTAGCCCTGTGTAGAACCTGGCCCAGAGACCTGGAGCACCTTAGAAACAAGACAGCAAAGATGTGCCTAGGGTCCATGGAGCACAATCTCAAGCAACCAAATGTTTGCTTTCCTAATGCTGCTCCTGGGAGCCTTGGCTATCTGAGATGATAGTGTGTGTCTGTTATTACTGTTGGGCAGGCCGAAACACCCAGACACTATAAGGTTTTTCTGCAGAACCAACCTGAAAATCTTTTTTGGAGGCTGTGTGTACACCAGTTTGCCATGGCAAAAGCTATCCATATATTAAGCCATTTGCAGGATGGTTGGAAGCAGAAATGCTGGGGTTAGTTGCAGGTTCCTCCTCTGAAAGCACTGCCCCGGCTGTGGATTCCATGCATTGCTGGACTACAGAGGTTCATAGTATTCATCAGGATCCTTGCATACCTTGCCTCCACCCAAGGCCACTGTTGTAACTTGACCTCAGCTTCAGCATCCTTCTGCTTCCCTTCCCTGAGGAAGCTGGCTCCTACATCCCCTGCAGTTGCTCTGAAATAGGTAGGGGAAGACTGTAACTAGTGGCATTGAGGTTCATTGGGCTGCTCCTTCCCACCCTTCAGATAATGCCACTGAGACTGGCGGGGATGTTTTGGTGCATCGACAAACTTCTGCAGCAAGTGGCAGTGAGGTGAGTGATTCTGGAGGCCTCCTTTGTGATTTCAGGGCAGAGCAGGGTGTGCCTGTCCAACAGAGGCACCCTTGCGGCTAAGCCTGCTACAGACCAGCTCTCTGAGTATGCACACCAGCAGGTGCATCCCAACAAGGGGAAGGACAGGATCCTTATGCTTTGCAGACCCTTTCTGCTTGTGGCTGAGGACACCCAGGGTTGAAATAGGACAAGCAAAGTTGTGCCATGTGGCACCCCAAGTTCATGCTACATCAGGACCTGACCCTGCTGGGGTCTCTACCTGCAGGCAGAGGTTTCCCTCGGTTGCAGCAGCTCTGCTCTATCTCAGATGCAGCTGCCTGTGAGCAGGCCCCACCCAGGCCCGTGGCTCCATCAGTGCCTCCTGCACTGGGGGTGCGTCTGCCTGGAGCTGGGCCTGCCCAGGGGAGCTGGCATGGGACAAGCACACACAGCCAGGGGTTGTCTGCAGCCCCTGTTCGCTGTCGATCCTGACACGGTGCTGATGCCCGAAAGATAGGCTGGAAATAAATCCTGACAGACTGATGTCTATAGAGCAGGTATTTGTTTATTTCAGCGCTGGTGATGAGGGGGATTTTTCCACCTAGCTCACCCACCTTTGTCCAGTGTTGTGATATATTTATAGAGTAAATTATGCTTATTATTGTTATGTCATTACAACATCATCACATACGCACCGGAACTAATTTACACAGTATGATCTCATGGTTATTAGGTAATTTCTTCTCACTGCGCCTGCCCTCCCCTAATTTGGGGGCCTTTGGGGGTCTTTGATGCAGGCTTCTAAAGTCTTCTTCGCACTTGAACTTTTCAACTTTGGCTTCAGAGCATGTGTAGTTACGGTGCTCCTTGGTCTCTCTGATCTTAACCGGCCTAAATTCTTTGTTGTGTGGCTAATTGGCTCTGCACTTGCCAACTTTTCATTAGTACTACCCTTATCTATCTCTGAAGCTACACACCTGGTGAATCTTTTTCTCTCTTTTTGTCTATTCAGCATTTAACTAACTAGTTAACCATACCCATTACATTGTATAAAAAGTTATTTATATCAGGTTATATAGGTGTCTTGGTTTGAAAGACAGGTGCCTGCTAAGAGAGGTTGAACCCTCCCTTAGAGTAGAAAATGTGACCCTCCTTCCCTCCAAATTATTTGAACTTCGAAATCAAGGGCTCTCAGGCAAAGGTATGGGGAAAAAGGAATAACAGTTTTTACTAGTATATATAGCAGAGTAGACAAGCAATAACAAGGATAACAACAAACAAACAAAACCAGAAACCAGTAGCAGGTGTCCTTTGGGCTGCCACGCACTTTCCTGTGTGGTGTAATCGCGGTTGCAGCAGCAGGGGCGCTGTGGAGCTCCCGGCCGGGCAGGGCAGGTGCGGTGCCTCCCGAGCAGCAGCAGGGGC
>VZRO01000060.1:561811-653722 GCA_013397915.1 Daphoenositta chrysoptera | reverse complement strand
TATATATATATAATAGAAAATAATAGTAGTGTGCAGAAAAATCTGTCATGGAGACAAGAATTACTGTATAAAGTTCTCTTAGGGAAAAAACTGCTACCTGTATTTAAAATGTAAATATTTTAAATACAATCCATATTTTAAATTATAACAATAATGGCACTATTAACCCCCCCTAATATGTTGGCTGCATAAACAAGTGAGTGGCTGTTCATGTTCTGAAATCATGATGTGAAGTTACAGTTTAAAAATAGTGTGTGAAATTCAGGCTGCTTGGTGAAATGGCAGTTTTAATTGCAATGTACAAGATGTACAAGCACATAGAAAATACAATATATATTTTGTAAAATACAAATATACTCTGCACTTCTCATTTCCTTGGAAATTAGTATTATTATTAAGGATGCTTCTCTGACCTGCTTAGAAAGAAGTCTCTTCTTTTTCCTTCTCCTCACAAGTGTACAAATAGAATTTGTCATTTATTCTGTGGTGCAGAGCTTATACAGTAGTAAAATTCCCACCCTGCAGGGCATGCATTTATCTGTCCATAAATAAAGAGAACTTGATCTTGACACTTCCAGTGGCCTACACAAGCACTTAATTTAGGACTGAAGTGGTTACAGGTATCCTGTTCTTGTCAAATTCAGGATGCTGAGAGCAAGTGTATATCCTTTATGCATAAAAAAGGACGCCTCTAGGAGATGGTATTAATTTACCCTGGTGTGAGGAGTTCATAAAGTTTGTGCACAAGATGGGCCAGAGCTTCATATCTGTCTATCTGCATTCTCATTCCAGCCTCTTGCACTGCAGCTTTCTTGATCTGCATTCTTGTCTCTGGCAGATTTAAAAAATGCTACTCTTGTGTGTGATGCTGATTTATACCATTAAATTTGGGTGTTTTAATGATACTAATTGTGCTTCTTCCCTTTTCCTTTATTACTGGCATAGTTCTTGGGAAATCTATCCTGTCCCAGTTTCCAATACATTTCCAAAAAGAGTTATTATTAGCTGTCAGCTTTCAGAAAATAGCTAATTTGCAACTTAGGTGGTTTCATTCAGACGTTGCCAAGCTGTGAGTGAATTTTTGAAAGCAAGACCTTTAGTTTGAAGTTGAATAGAACAAAAATACCTAAGTCTGGGATCTGTGTTTCCACTGGTGGCTTTCAATATAAACAAGATCACTGGGTTCCTGGCAGTGGCTTCATTGTGGAACTGCAGTTAAAGCACATCAAATATGATATTCTCAGCTCCCCCCCTGAAGAAAGTGGTGCTAGATCAGGTTACAATAGTTTGGATAATAGGAAAAGCCTTTTTGGTTATTTTCTGGGGTATAGAAGCATTGTTACACACACATACCCTGATTTCACAGGGGCTAGAATTATATCTTCAAATTAAAGGCTCAGTATTTCAAAGAGAGAGGCACCAACAAAGCTTCCCCATATTCTTTGCAGGCCTGGACATGGGGCACTGTTTAGAGTGTTTAATAAATGTGAGCTCATTCTCAGGTTTGGAGACAACTACTTTTCGTGTGCTTGAATGTTGTGTAAAACCTAGCCTTTATTTTATGTCACAATTACTTATTTTATGGATTATGTTTATTTCTGAGGGCACAACAGATAATTCAACATACCATATGCTCTGTAATGATAATGCACTTTATATTTATTCATGGTCGTTTTTCCTCAATATTTCATTGAACCCGAAGGAGGCCTTATCCTGAGTCCACAAGCTAGAAAAAACAAATCAATTGACTATATATGTCATCTTCCAACTCTTTTGCAATGCTAGTGACTTTTGTTTTCATCCTTTAAAAATGTATCCAGCTTTCTGCTGAACTGATTTATGCCACTTACTTTATTGCTGCCTTAATGCAAACGGTTCCATATTTTAGCCAGCCTTTGGAAACAAGGTTTGCATCTGACTCTATTGTTAGGTCTTGATACATAAAAAACAAGTAACATAATTTAGGAGAGACTGTGGCTGTTAAATGCCATTTTACTGTGCCTTTCAAGGATTTCTTTTTATTTCAGCAAGGACAGCACGCGGTCATAGCACAAAACACTGATAATGCCCTTACGTCCTGCAGCACAAATATTCTGGTCCCTTGGGCAGGACCAGAGGGAGGTACTTTGGCAGGGAGAGAAGTCAGCTGCCTGCCCTCTTCTGCAACAGATTTACCGTAAAAACAGGTCCAGTTCAACAGCAGCTCACACGGGGAATCCCCACATCCCACTCACTTGTGGCAAGAGGCACAAAGAATGAAATCCTGAGTTTCTTCCACAAATTTGTTCTCGTTTAACACTTCTCTAAGTTAATTATGCCTCTGCTGCAGTCTCTGCAAAGGCTTCAAGCTTGTGAATAAAGGCGTTTTTATCTGCTTTCTTTCCAACCATCCCCACCTACTTTTCCTTCTGTGTTCCTGCCCCCTGTCAAAGAAAGTCCATTTTCTCCTCATAAGGTTGTTTAAGAGTGAAGACAATTGGAAAAGCAAAATAAAGAAAACCCTTTTGGCCTAGATTCACTTTGAAAAAAGGCAAGATTAAGCAGTAGAAATCCCACTGATTTCAGAAGGGGCAATTGCTGTGTTTGAGGTTAGACATATATACTCATATTCTTTCTGGAATCAAACTATATTTAGCACAATCTCTTTCTTCAGCTTCTGAGATGGCAAAAGTGGATCATTCACAGCAAAGAAATAAAATAGTGCTCTTTTTTCAGTGTTAAATCAGTGCTGCTGTTATGCTTCTTAGATTTGGATTATTACAACAATATCTCCAGGAAACCCTAATCAGAAGTGATGTCTTGTTTTACTTCATGCTGTATGAAGACATACAGTCTTATGCTTTATTGCTAGTAATCCTGCTCTTGCAAGCAGTTCATTATTACAGGTCTTCACAGAAAAAGAATCCAAGTGAGCAAAAGTAAGCCTCTTGCTCATAATGGAACATGAAACAAGCTGCAGGATTATTTATCCACCCCAAATATTACAACTGCAATCTATAATATAATATTTTCCAATGTAATTCAACACCAGTTAAAAAAAAATTGTCAGTGTACTTTGCATCATTAGAAATCACTGAGTTGCTGGAAGCTAATTAAATTAGCTGATATTGTAGTTCTTTATCTAAACTGATTGAGGTAATGTTGCCATAATTTAAGCTAAAGAAAAGGAAAAAGCACATTTATGTAGGCTTGAAGCAAAAATCTAATCATAGCTTCATTGTTTTGGAAATTGTGTGTTCACCTATTTTTATTAAAGTATCTATGATTCATGATCTCTTATTCATAATGAATCTAGACTTTTTCATAATTAATACAAACTGACTTAGGAGTTTACAAGGAAGCAAGATTTAAATTCATACTGGCTTCTCTGTCCTTGGGATACAACTCTTAGTTGTGTTTTTTCTTAGGTAAAATTGTCATGCTATAAAGCAAGACAAAAGACAGATACGAATGAATATGATGTGCATAAATGAATAGCTTGTTTATTCCTATTTCTAGGACTTTATTGGTATTTATTTTGCTTTGTTTTGCTTTTCTAGAAGAGGCACTCGTACCATATAGTAAACCCAACTTCCCATCCCCTGGTGGCCACAGCTCTTCAGGAACATCTTCTTCTAAAGGATCGACTGGACCCAGAAAAGGTGAAGTCTTGCGAGGAGGTCACCAACGCAATGCCAGTGACCTTCTCGATATAGGCTATGTGGGATCAAACAGTCAAGGACAGTTTACTGGTGAATTATGTAAGTTTACCTCTAGCTCCAGTTAAAATTCTCAAATAGATAAAAACTAAAAAAACCAAAAAAACTGTTGTGACGAGAGTAGGAAGTTGTGTGTGATAATCAGATGAAGCTTTGTCCAGATCTTTTTGCCTTCGGAGGCGTATGGCATGGGATGGCAAACAAATGTCATCCTTCTATTCTTTGGTTTGGACCAGTTCAAATCTGTGTAAGCCATGCCAGTGTTACCTACATGGTACATCTCTCAGTGTGTAATGCTAGTGAAGCCTGGGGAAAACTGAGACAAGATTCTAGTAACTTAGAATTTTTTTTTGGCAGAGTGTAGTGTGCTTGTCTTGGAAATGCTACTGACAGATTCCTCAGCCTTCTCCTTCGTTTCCTGTTGCTTGATGAGCAATATTCTGTTGGATGGAGGTCCTCTTTTCTTGATTGTGTAGCCCAGTTTTTCACTTGTATATCTCCACTCTTTTCCTCAGCATCCCAGAACAAGGAAATTGTTTTTCAAATTCATTTTCTATTTTCGCTCAATATCGGTTAAACTTTGTATAAAACCACGTTGATGCTGTGTACGTGCTGGCAGCACCAGATGCCCAAAGGCTTGACTCTGTTGTATGAAAAAACACATCAAAATCCCAGCCTGCTCGGGCATAGTGGTGTGTTTAATAAATTTATAAATGGTAATAAAAGCAGTGGAGCTGTTGGCATGTCTGCATCCTCTTGCTGCAGTCAAACCCTCAGCACCTCCTGGCAGTCACTGCCCCGTAGCTGTCAGAGAGCTAATGGTGACCCAGAGCCCTGAAATGTGCAGTCTCAGATATGGTGTTGGTAAGTGCTAAATTTTAGCATCCATGGCTTTTCATCTTAGAAGCAATTAACCCTCTTCTCACAACCTATTGAATATTCATCCTGCTCTGCAGTAATGTTGCCATAGGCTTTGTTTTGTGTGGTTTTTTTTCTCCTTATTACAACCTCTTTCTCTCTTTGTTTCTCTCTATAGAGTAGTTGAGAAGACACATTGCAAGCTGCTCTGATGGACCATCAGGTCTGAACTCATGGAAGTGATGACACTAAACAGTGCAATGAACATTTTCTTTATTTATGTACTATTAAAAGAACTGTAAATGCAATGTAAAGACACACAGCCACACATATCCCACAGATACTTTACTTGTGTTCTTCTCTTTAATACACCATCCACCTTAAACTATTCCTTGTCAGGAGTATATAAAAAAAAGAAAGAAAAAAAAAATCACCCTCCAGGATGAAAAGGATTTCCTTCTGTATATAATTTCTTTTGTTGCATTGCTATGCAAGCTCACCTTCTTTTTAGCTATGTTCATATTCATGTCTGTTTTTACTGGTCTGTTGTACTATATGTGAATTAATAGGCTGTGGTGCCATATATTAACTTTTAATTGTGTAACTTTTATGTTTAAAGTTTGCACTGCAATTTTATTTGGTGATAAGCACAAAACTCTACTCCTCATGACATGAAGAAAAAAGAGACTGAATGTGTGAAGATGGTTTACGTCCTGTAAGCTACTTTGGAAAACTCTGGATGTAAAGGAGTATATTAGGTGGTTTTCCATTGGGGTGTAGAAATGAGAAAGTGACAGGCAAAACTGATGTCAGTGAAGACATTAGAGACAGATTTAAACCTTTTAAAAGCAAGCAACATAGTTGCTCCTCCTACTTAAGAAGGGGTCAGAAGTTGGAAGTGTGAGATTAAAGAGTGAATATGAAAACTAAAGGTAGCATGAGATGGCCTAGACCCTTTCACTAGAATGATACCCTTAGTATCTGCTTTTAGCCATCCCATGCCACTAAGTAAAGGGGAAGAAAAACAAACCTTGCTACAAACAAAAGAACTTAAGGTGTTTCACTAAAGCTGTTTTTATTTTGCAGTTTTTAAAGAATTATTACCGTTAATTTCTCCAGCCCAAAATATAGGAGATTTTCCAGGAGAAACAAACCATATAAACGTAAGGAATAACTAGTAAGAAGATAAGAATGCAAGTTGTTATTAAGACATATTCAGGCTGCTTCCAAAAAATTGAAATGTCAGAGTATCTTATTTCATCTTTCCAATACATGTACAGTACGATAGAGGATAAAGCTGCACCACTGAAATTCATGACATTAATTGTTTTGATGCAGTCTACACAACCCTTTCTGTTCCATACCTGAAGTCTGCAAGAGCTGAAGTTGGATGCACTAAATTTGTAGTAAAATGTTTAGTGTTTGGAAGGAAAGCAATGGTCAAATTATTTTTGGCTTGCATTAAGTATAATTCTGGCAATACAATACATCCAAAAAAGTTGGATAAAAGCAAAAAAAAAATCTTTGACCTGTGTTTTAGTGAGTGGCTTCCAACTCTACTATGATGAGGAAATAACGCATGTTTATACACTTTTTGAATAAACCAGACTCTGTAAGTGGACATTAATGACAGCATCCTGTCTCTTCATTAATTTTCATTACTTTGTCCAAGTCTCCTTTACCTCTCAAATCTCAAAGAGTAAACTCTCAAGCTTTTCTTAGAATATTTATGTGGATAACCCACCCATTACTTTGATGCTTAATTTAAATACTGCATCTTACAGCTTATTTCTGTTAGTTATCTGATCATGAACACAAGTTACCATTGAATACCCTTTTCATATAACCAGTCTATGTTGTTTTATATATTGCCTTGGAGCTCACCAGTATTAAGAACACTTTTAGTCATGGCAGAATTTTAGAAAAGTAAATTACGATGCTAAATATGTGTTGCTTTTCATTTCATTAACTTGTTCCATGATAAGATAAAACACTACAGCCATCAACTATAACTCAGCACTATTGAATATTGAAAAATGCTAGTTAACTCCCTTAAGGTCAAGATGTGTTATTTAGCAAGTTACAAACAAAAAAAAGTTGAGAAAAAAAGTATGATTTATTTACATATGTGACCAATGAGTATATGTCATTTTCCTGCTTGGTAAAACACTATAGTTAAAAACATGACTTAAAAATATGCAAAAATGTTCAAGTAAGATAAAGAATGCAGCATAATTACACATGTATGGTTTTTATTTTGGTATTACCATATGAAGAGAAGACTATTCAGAGTACAATTCGAATTTAATTCTCTGGAAAATGTTTAACTCAGTCACCGATAGTTGTTTTTTCCCCGTTTAATTCAAAAGCTTGTGCTGAGCTTTGGTGGAACACCTTACTCACTCTGTTCTATTCAAAATTCAGTATCATTAGAGGTTGATAAAGCCATTCCAATTACTTTCAAATATGTGTTTTATCTCTTCCACTGGAAAGTAAATGTGTGTCAGTATTAAAGCTGTGCAGTACCATGATATTCACTAACTTGTCCATCTGCTTCTGTACATTTTTGTTCATTAATAATTTGCTTACAATATTACATAAGGTGTTGTTGTGTATGGCAAAGTGTCTCCATTATCTTACAGGTGATGTCTCTTCTTTTTTTTTCTCTCTCTTTTCTATACAGTGTACTTCCAATGAACCACAGTACATATTTTTTAAAATGCCATTTAATTTACTATTTTAAAAGAAGTATTCTTCTTTTTTTAAAAAAAAAATGAAAACATTTATTGTGAATAATGTGTTTAAAGAAAAGGGATGTTGTGGCAGCACTTAGAATTGTTTTTAATTTGTTTTTTTTAAAAAACTGTTTATTGGCTACAGTTTGTTCACGAAAAAGTATGACCTCTTAATGTGTTTCATTGGTATTGTTAGTGCAGCAAAGTTTAATTGGCATAAGAAGTTGGTTAATAGTACTGTTGAAGTGTGTATTGTATATTTACTGGGGAAAAAATAAAACATATTCACATTTCAAATCTATGTTAAAAGACCTTGAGTAAGGAGTCAATATGTGAAAACCCAAACAGGGTAAATCAGGCAATAATAACATAGACTGAGCTATAATCATCACTGTCCACTTACAGGTGACAAGGAGCATTTTATACGCTGTTTTTTGAACGAAGCTACGAGCCAGTGGTAAACATTGCCTGTGCTAGGGGTTTGTGTTCCATGTCCTGTCTGCACTGGAGCAGCTGTACCAATGCAGTTTCACTGATGCAGCTGTTCCAGTGAAGATCCTGTTTGCAGCTCTGCTCTCCCAGGGTGAGGTGAGCACTGCGGGGCACAGCTTGCTCTGCCTAAAGTCACAGAGCAGTGGGTGTGTGAAACCCGGGCTGCACCCCCAGACCTGGGGTTTGGTACTGCTGGAGCTACTGCCAACCCAGTACAGAATACCCCAAAATGTGTGGATAGGTGCTAGGTCGATTTTTCTCCATCTTTGCGTTGAATACATGCCCGATTTTAAATGCAGGAGGGCTGAAGGACCAAATAATGCATTATTCCATGTGCTTCAGTGGTGTATTGCTGTATGCGCAGCCATTTCAGTGATGCAAAGACAGACATTTCCTTTCTTGTTATTTCTTTTTCTTTTTTTTTTTTTTTTTTAATTTCTCAAGTCCATATCCAAGTCAGTAAATCTTTTGACTGCCTTTTGGTTGTCACCTGAAATGCAACAGAAACACCATTCCTTGGGAAATGTACAAAAGATAAGGTGCGTGGAATGTTTTTAAGTTTGTTAATTTAACTGTACGCCAGTGCAAAAGGAAGACATGACTGTTTGAAATGATTAAATGTTGGTTTATGCTTGCCTCAGCCCATACCTTACCAGCCATGAGAAGAGGTACTGAGGCTGAGACAGAGTCCTCACAGCTGAAAGAGGAAAGGGAATAGGGTTGGGGGAGATTTTGGCAGGAACTTTTATTTTAAAAAAGAAAAAATTACAGGCAGCTCCTTTGGCTTGTCTACAATTTATGCAGTTTGGGGTTTTTTTATGGTTAATGGCCTTGTGGAGTTTTAGCAGGGGAGCTAGAATGAAAAAAGTTGACGTTCTTTTGTAAAGGTTGGGGGGTACTTGTTTGCTGAGGGGAGGATTTTTTAATTTCATTTTTATTTTTTTAACACGTGTGTGTTCCATCTATCTGGAACACATTAGCTAAAAAATAAATTGTTTTTGAAAACCATGTGGGCAACGGACAATTCCTTTAGGAGGCACATTCAAATAGCAGGAAAAAGGGAAAACTAATACTAAAATAAGGAACACATACAGGTTTGGAATCAGCCAAGTCCACCACAGTTTCACATGCAATTTTGAACAGTACAATAATATGTATAAACTTCATTGCTTTTGGTTTCCATACCAAAACAAATTATCCCAAGTCCATAGGAGGCCTAGATCCTCGGGACACTAAATCTGGTGCTTTGTTTTAAATATGTGGTTAATGCAAGCTGGTGAGACTGGAGAAAGCTCGGGGTTGTACGAGGCCCCAGCCCTGGCTCAGATCCCAGGAAGTCTCCAGCAGGGAAGCCCTCATGGCTTTAGGCTCAGCGGGTTTCAGTGGATCCCAGGCAGGTCAGGATGCACAGGAAGGTCACTTCTCTTTGGATGGAGTTTTCAGGGCAGGGAGGGTGTTCCATGACTGTGGTACCATGGTGGTTTGCATTGCTCCTGCCAAGTCAGGCATGTCCCACATTTTGGGACCATCCTCCCCGATTCTTGTCTCAGTGCTGTCCTGCTGCAGTCTGTGCACTCAGTGCTGATGCTGTTCCCTGGATCTGGGGTGTCTGGCATGGGGGGTGCAAGAGCAGAAGAGCTGTGGTGGTGCTCTGCATGCACTGAGTGGCTGGATATATGGATAAATCCTTTATTAATTCAGGGGGAGCAGGGAACACGGGAGAGCAGTGGCACCGAACACCTGCTCTGCTCTAACTTGTTCCCTGCTTCCCTTCAGGGCTGAGCTCTTTCCTGCCAACACTCCTGCACCCACAGCCACAGCCACAACTCACAGATATCTCATGGGACCCAGAGGAGATGTAGGGCCGTGCCTACAGGCACAGTGGACTGGTTATCTGGGGAAAAGTAGCTCTGAGTTCCCCTGTTGGTGTGAGGACCAGATTCCTCTCCAGGCTGCCTTTATTTAACTGTGTTGCTACATGCAGGAAGACTCCAGCAGAAAACAGGTTCCTAGAGCAGGGCTCAGCAGTGCAGCATCCCTTCTGGAATGGGATTCCTTATTCAGTCTGTTGTAGACAGTCCTGAGTTCGCTGCTGAATTCTCACCGCATCCTGAGGACTCAGGTGGCTCATGCTGACATCTAGGCAAGTGAGGTTGTTCCTCTTGCGTTAGCAGAACGGAGAAAAAATATACAAAAACCAAAAGATGCCAAAACTTAAACCTTTCACTTTAACACAAACCTTTCAAAACAATGCTCAAAAACCCTAGAAAACAGCATTTCAGATGTACGTTTGACAATTCTTTTTCTTTCTCTTGGTATTTTGTTTTGGCTGCCATTGAAATGATCGATTTGTTTTTTTCAGAGCCGTCACACTGTCCCTGCACCCCCTACCCCCTACCCCCTGCATTTTCCAGTACTTATCTTCCATCTGTAGAGAAGTTATGGTAGAGAATAATGACATTTGTGTACTTACATTGTTCTAACTTTAAGCAACGAGGTGCACAGTTGCATTCAGTTCAATTGATCAAAGCCAGATGGGCACAAAATGTTTGTGGGGTTTTTTTTCTAAAAAGGCCTGCTACTATTTGTGCTGATATTTGTTCCCCATTTATGCTGATCAGTGCATCTTTTGCCTTCAAGGATGCCATTAGTAACTCTCCTTTGTGTTCAAAAGCAGGAATCCATTGTGCAGCACTTGGAGAGCCACTCGGATGCAGGTAAAGAATATAACAGCTTGAGCAAGTGCTAATTAGAACCAATTAAAGTTAATTGACCTCCTTTGGCAGTAAAATGCATAATAGAACTTGCTCTGTCCTTGCAAAATGGAGATCTTGCCTCTAAGCATAAGAGTGAAGCAGGGTTTCATGTAGCAGCCCGTAGTAATTATGTGGGTATAACAACCAGGAAGCTGCTTGCTACAATTTGTTCTAATAACTGAGCTCTACTGTATCAGGGCAGCGCAATAAAAGTGAGATTTCTGCTCCAGTCTATTTAAAAACCTAATTTTTACAGAGCAAATGAGCATCCCAAGATACCGATACTAATCTCTAGGAATGAGTTGGCAGAAAAATAGAGTCCCTTTTATAGGTAAGTAATGGTGTGAGCATAACAAAAAAGGCAGTTTTACGCCTGCTGGTTGGAAATAGCCCCGATGCTCAGAGGTTGCATCTATCCCGAGCAGTGGGGGTGAGCTCTGGCAGGCCTGCACTGGTGCTTTGTCTGGGTGAAGGATCTGCCCACAGCTCAGCTCCCTGCTGAACCTTGCCATGGGGTTGCCTTCTGCAGACTTCTGTTGGAAAAGGGGCACTGGCAGCCATCCATGAGGTTTGTGGTGCTGCAGGACTGCACCACTGCCAGGGGCACCGCTGTGGACATGGTCAGAGGTACCCAAATAAAAGAGAGAGAAAGAGCAGGGGAAAGAATGAAGGGTAGGAAATGCAAATTGTGTGAATTCAAAAGCGTCAGTGGTGGGTGCTAAACTATACGTCGCTGTGAAAAATTGAAAAGCTATTTTTATGAGTAAACCAGAATTGATCCAGTTTCCATGACCATGCTTTGATGACTTTTTGCTTGGCAGGAACTGAATGCGACTGATTTTGCTGCTAACTTGGCCTTACTATGAACAGCAATAAAGGTGTTAGTCAGGTGGGGACTTTGATGTGACCAGTAACATCACTCTCCCTTCAGGGAATGTTCTGTGCTGGCTTGTTAATGAATTTCTTTCCTAATGAGTATCATTAAAAACCCTTTGATTAGCTATTTGTGTGAATGCCCTTCCTTTTTCCTCTAAGCTGCTACTTGCACGAGTGGCAGCAGGATTTTGCCCTAGGCAGAAAGTGTGCAGCTCTATTCCTCACCTCATGAATACATGTCTGAGGCAAACAGCAACAGGGAAGAGGGTGAAAAAAAAAATTAAAAAAGACCTCACGGATGAGTTGAAGTTATTTTCTACACATGTACAACCTGAGCAGGCACCAGCATTCAGATGGGACTGTCATTAGGGGAAATGAAGAGCAATAGGTGGTGATGGTGAAGCATGCAACAATAATTTACATACACCTCGAGTGCCAACAGGCAGAGAAACAAATAAAGCTGTAACCTGGGGAAAGGGAATGTCAGAGAATAAATGGACCGCAACGAGCAAACAAAAAATGCCATGTCATAAAATGTAGCAAAAAGCCTGGAAAACAAAATTAAAAACAAAACAAGGCATTTCAGATCCAGGGCACCTTAATGAGATATTGATGGCACAGAAATTGCCTACTCCTATGCAAGACAAAAGAAGACTGAGAAACACAAAAACAATTAGGAAACAGATTTGGCCATCTAAGGTTTAATAGAAAGAGATGTGGCATAGCAGAGTACAATTAATCACCAATTGCCTGAAACACTTTCCTCTCCCAAGCTACTGCAGACCTGTCTCCCCTGCTCCCAATCTTAAAATGACAGTCACCCAATCCAGTTTGTATTTAAAACAAACCTCTCTGCCATTCCTTTCGGAGTCCCTCAAATCTCCCAGTGAATTGCAGACACTGATAAATAAATGTTTTGTATTTGAAGTCACAGGTTTCAAACTATCTTCAACCTGCCCACCCCCTTCTTCCTTCTCTTTTCCCACCAGGCATAAACTTGATCTGCATATTTTCTACCTTGTTGTTAGGCACATAATAAGGCTTTTCTATTTTTGTCCTTCTTTGCCCAGAAAGCTGTCTCAGCCACATCACGCTTAGGGACGTATAAAAGTTCACTTTATATTAGATCTGTGTGGGATATGAGGTTTAAGTTTAAACTAGGTCACTGGGTGCCTTGAGAGCATTTGTAACTCAGGGAGAGCCACTGATTGATGAGTCCTGATTTGAGTGGCTCGGCCCTGTATGCAGAGCCTGAGAAACTCCGGGGGAATGATCACAGTTGCAGGAAGATTTTGGCCGTGTGTCCCAACCCGGGTGTGCTGTGCCACGTGTGGTTCCCTGCGTCAGTGTGGAGGTGCTCACAGCAGCACAGAAATGCACCTCAAAACTGCTGAAACAGTAAGTCACTCTGGACAGCGATGACCTGCATGTAGATCATGGGTCTGGTGAAATCTGGGGGAAAATTTTAGTCTTTTCTTCAATCGAGATGAAGGATTAGTTTCTGTCGTGTACGAGCAGATTTTTGCCCATCAAAGATCTGCCTCTCTACTCTATGCACCTTGCAGCCCTGGGATGTTCAAACACATTCTGATTTTCTCTACAAGGATGTTTGGGTACATAAAAACCTGTTTCCAAACATGGGGCTTTGAATTCCCTTCTATCATAGTCCATATGTTCTTTAAGATCTTTTGAGCATTACCCAAATCCCAAGTGTTTTCACAAACGCTTATCACTAACTAAGAATATTCAAAGAATAACCCTTTCCATATTTTCATGTACTTTGCAGTCTCCTCCAGACCCATAAAAGAGAACAGATATGAATTTCAGCTTTTGATTGCTGATATGTTACACTTCTGATTTCAAGGAGGGATTTAGGAGGCATGATTTTCACAGAAACTGATGTCAATTAGTTAATTGAAAACTAACAGTAAAAGTACTAGACCTCTGAGATCTGGGAAGTACCCTGGTACTCTAGCTGAGAATAAAACCTTTCAGAACTTGTACAACTACTTTTTCCATAATTAATTGGATCATAGAATTACAACATTTTGTAATATTTCTGGTAGAGTCTTCTGGGTGAAGAAACTTTACTTTGAAGTTTACTTTGAAGCTCTGCTGAGAAACTCCTGCTTGGACCAATATATGAACTTTTGTGGGACAAGTGAATTTCACATGCCTTTACAGCAGTAGAGTGACTCTTGGAGGAAAAAAAATAAAAGAGCAAAATCCAGGTAAACTCAGCACCCTTCAGTGAATACTTGAAGTTTCCATGATTTTGGCCTCTGCATGTCATAAGCCAGGAAATGTTTGTTTTGGCAGGGATGTCTTGTGCATGCCCTGGCACCTCTCACCTCACTGGAGATGCTCAGAGCAGGAGCAGCCATGGGAGTGGAGGGCAAGGAGAAGAAAAGGAAAGTGAAGGGAGAATAAAAGGATATGCAGTATTTCAACAATAGTTTTCAGGACAAAAAATTCTTCTTAATTTTTCCAGGCAGTTCTGTAGCACATTATGGATCTAATACACAGAAATTCTCCTTTTGCCCACAGCCCATTCTCTTTCTTTAAATTTGGATGAATTTAAATACTCGCTCAGAAAAGAAAATTTCAGAAAAAAAACCCCTTATGTTAAAAACCAAAACAATGTGGGTCTGTTCTCAGTGCAGGCCTCTTACTATCAATATTAAGACGTGTCATTGAATTGATTGTTGTTCGTAAACTGTTCCTTAAGCTGACAATAATAATGACAGAATGCCCTTAAATGGTCCCAGGGAACAAAAAAAGAGATACAAAATTCTCCTTTTTTTTTTTTTTTTTTAAATGGTAAATAGCTGCTTTTTTTTCCTCTACTACTCAATATTTTCATTGTAGTCTGAAGGGTGTTTTGAAGCATCTTATGCTGTTCACTTTCTTAAATCCGTTTATTAAACTGAATGTTGTTGAGCATGAGGCTGACATTTGGTGATTCTCACGCAGTTCCTGATAGCTGCAGGGTGCTCATTTTTGGAAGCAGTTTCATGATGCTACAGAATGTCTTCTCTGCTTTTGCTGGCACATATCATACCATGTAGCTGAAGCTGGAGCTGTCAGGACAGCGTGTCTCTATTTAGCAGACCATTGTTTGTCATCGAACAGATATTCTTGGAGTTTTTTCAACGAGAGCATTGTTGCCAATGGTTAAAATTTCAAAGCTTCATAAATGACTGTGCACCAGGAAGATGAATCCAGCTGGCAAACTTTCTACTTTTACGATTTTTGTAAAAGTCATCAACAGGGGAGCCAATAATTTTCACTCTCTGATGAAGCCTTCATTATGGAGCATCTGAAACCTTGTTGTAATGTGGATGACTTTGACATTATATCTGCAGTTATGTGCTTGCACATCTAGTAGCACTCATACAATGGGAATTGAGCACCACAAAGAGCATCTGAAAACAGAGCAACTAAATCTTCCTCTGCATTTATACAGTGTACAGCTTTAGGGAGGTTCTCTCACATTATTTACAATGTCTTTGTCAGATTCTTTTTATTTTATTTCCCAGGTTTATAAAACCTGGCGAATGTCAGCACTTGTAACTATCAGCTTTCAATAAACACAGTCTACAGGGATCTGAGTCATGTAGGACACGAAAAAAGAATAGGTCACTCAGTAATGAACAACTGCAAAGGAAGGACAAGTTAGCTCAAGACACTTTCTGTGTTTGTCAGATTTAATTTGAGGTTTTGTCTGTGCTCAGATTCAGAAACACTTGTCACAGGTGGTCAAGACATGCAAAGAACAACTACAGTGAATAATGAGGTTATTGCTCTATAATGGTGTCATAACACCTGAAGCAGCCACGGTAGCTGTAGTTTTATCATTCTTCAGCATCGATGTTTTTATTCTGAAATGAAATTGTTACAACTTTGACCTGCTAGTGGATTCTGTGATACTGAGGAAATGTTAATAACTTTTTTCCTCTCTTCCTCTTCTTTCTTTCTTCCTTTCTTTTTTTTTTTTTTTTTTTTCTGCCTTCTACTCCCCTGCAATAGACTCAGGTTCATCTTACTTGAGGTGCAGCAATTATCACCACAATCGTGCTGATAAAGCACTCCTGGAAAAAGAAACCAACAATAGCAATTGGTCAGTGCTGCTAAAAGAAGCTGTGTCTCCTGTTTCTCTTTATAGAACTTGAAATTTTGTCAATTTTCACATCTCTCCAGAAAGGAATTTCTTATTCAGAAAAACAAATAAGGTTTTCCTTCAGAGAAATAATATTATCTAGGCATTAATTCACTGCCAGACAGGATCTGATCCTTATCCTTTCATTCACTTTTAGCAGCATCTTACCTCCAGCAGTCCCAAACAATAAGTGGGGTTTACTCAGAGTGCAAAGTCTATCTCATGCTGCTCATACGAGCCACCTGCACCTTCCTTATTCATCTAATTCATTTTTCACATCACTATTCTTAAATTTATTATTTCCTACAGTCTGGACTGTAGCATTTGTAATGTATTCTGGTTTCAGTATTCTTAATTTTCTTACCCTTGGTTTTCCTTTTTTTTTTTGGTTAAAGGTATGATTTTGTTCTTTGATCCCCCTCTACAGATTGTACATGACTTCTTTGCTGTTTGCTTAAGGAAAATCAGAGTCTTATGTTCACACAGAGCAGATTAATTTGCAGGTTGCCTGCACCTATGTACCTGTTTGGATACCTGTTGGCACTTTTACAGGTGTATCTGGTATGTGTTCAGATTTTCCTTCCTTAAGTAACTCATGTGATGCAAAAAATCCTGGCCAAATAAAATTCTGACCTTGGGAAGCTTTTTCACATCTCCTAGTCAAGCTTATCTCCCTTTGTGATATGTAATATTTACTAAGTGCAACGCAGCTTTGAAGAGTTTCACATCTTCTCTTCCAAAAATTTTCCTTCAAGTACAAAAGTTATACCTGGAAATCTTTTTTACAGCTTCAGCCACTCGGAGCATGCATCCACATAGCCCGTAAGGGATTTGGGATGGCTTGAGTTCAACACAGCTAGTTAGGGAGAGACAGAACACGGCCAGCATCCTCACTCAGCTGGGGTCATAAATCATCATACAACCTGGCATTGACAAATTGATCTTGGCCTAGAGCATCCAGGAGCTTTGTGAGAAACCTGTCCAGGGCAGGGGCTAAAACATTAGCAGCAGGCATCGTGGGATGTGCTTTCAAACTTCTGTATGGAGGAGATGGAAACAATATGCTTTGAAGGCAAATTTCCAGGAAAATCTATTGAAAATTTTAATTCACCTTCAATTACTTTTCCTGGAATTTTCTTTCAGTTCAGTTGGTGTCTTTGTTGTCCAAATGAGCACGAGCAAGGTGGATCTCGGATGATAATCAGGCTCATCTGTCAGCGCTGATATGAGAAAAACAGCAGGCCAGTTGCAGTTTAGTGCACCAAACACGGCTGTTAAAGGGTAACCAGCTCATCAAACTTTGCTGAAAATGATGAGGCTTTTGGGTGGCAGTTTAGGCTGCTGGTAGTTGGAAAACTGTTCTAATCTGCCTCTGAGGCTGAATAGCTGTCACATATGGTAAATCTCCACAGAGACTGAAAATAAGCTGAGAATTAATGAGCTGCTAATTTCAAGACTGATGTCTCTCGAATGTCTCCTTTTTTTCCCTGAGATTTTTTCCTTATCCCTTCTCTCCCCCTCCCCAGTCTTAGGCTTTCCTTTATACAAATTCCTTATCTCCCAAGCAGCCTTTGCAGCACTTTTCTGTTCATGTGCCCGTGTGTGTACAATAGAGCTTAACCTGAATGGTACAAGGAGGCATTTTGGTATCTTAATCTACCAGCAAGTGATTGGCACAACTGGAGGGCTGGGGGGCCACAGCCCCAGGAAGATATTCTGTGAGAAAATGGCATCAACTTCGTCCATAACAACACATTTCTTATTAATTAGTATCACTGAAACGCTGCTATCTGAACTTTTTATTGTTTTTGCTAGCTGCTAATCTTTGTCTCTCCAGTTGAGCTTTCCCCCAGATTCTTTATTACACCTTGCAGTCTTCTCTCCTATGGCAGTTTTTCCTTCTTTTTCTAACTTTATGGTTTTGCTTTTACCATTCTGCCTCCCCTCTACTAACCTTCTTCTCTGCTTTATCTAGGATTTCCAGCTCTCATCCTACTCTCCAACAGCAGCTTTCCCACCATCCAATTTTCCAAGATTACTCGTTCCTCCATCTGCATTGCTAATGCGAAATTCACTACTTCAAACATGTCGTTCTAATACGTGAATAGCTAAATCTCTGAGCATGCACAGAGAAACTAGATGTCTTCAGGAAAACGAGGAGAATCAAATTCACTTGGCTGCTAATGTGACTGATAGCCCTGTTTTATAACCTTAAACGATTTTGGTACATCTTGTATGTAGGTGTACAACCATAGGAGAGGAATTAACAATTTGCTACAAACTTACCAGTTCTTAAAAAAGGTCGTACGGGACAACATCAATCTTTTTGAGGGGTGGGGGGAAGAGCATGCTGGTAATGCCTGTTTCTTTTTTGTAATCTCCATGGTGCTGTTACAGAAAGATTTAGAATTGCTTACAGTCCTATTGGCTGGGTAGGGTAAGATGTGAGTATAGTAAAATAGTATTCTTTTTCCTCATTAAAGTATTATGAGTCCACTTTGACATAAAATCCATAAAACATATGGATTTGGGGAACTCTGAATCATTAATAACACAATGTTTGTTTGTGGAATAAATATAAGGGAGAGATAAAGTGGAAATTAAATGTAATTGAAAAGGAAGTTAATTTTTGTAAAGATAATATGCCTTACCAGTATGGTTTAGTCTACTGGTTTAACTATAAAGGAGAAGAGATTAGGATCATATTTTAATCCAGGTGATTTCAAGCACAGCTGAAAGTACTGTTCTCATCCTCTGAGATTTTTTTTGAAAATCAGCAGGCAAATTATCCCTGATTTGGGGCAGAGTTTTTATTTTGACTGGTGATGATTGGACAGCCAGGTCTCTTGACAGTACCATGACCATCAGCAGGGCCACACAGGTGGTGGAGGTGTTAGGGGACAACCTGCAGGGCTTTAGGTCAGTTCTATCAGGCTCCTATACACTGACTTTTCGTTTCCTTCTCTTGGGGAGGGGGGGAGGCAGTCTGGGCATCCTGCGTAATTCTGAGACAGGAAATGCCAGGTTTTGGTTTCATCCTTCTCCCTGCTGGGGGTCTGGGGAGTTGCTGTGGTTTTCATGGAAAAAGAGTGGCTTTGGCAAGTCTCCATCAGCTTCTTTGGTGTCTTTTGCCTCTACCTGTAAGGCTGGATAAGGTGGAAAAGGTGGAAATACCTCAGATCAGCTTTTCTTTCCCTCATGCTACTTGCAGAGGCACCCAGAGCAAACCTGTAGAATGAGGAGGGCAATAAAGTACTGGTTTTGGGGGACTGGGAGGCTATCAGGGTGTTGGAAACAAGGAAGCTGGATCTCTCTTCTCTTCCCACGTGCCAGATCTTTCTTCTTCACTCCCACTGCCTCCCCTTCCAGGTTCTGTGGGGTTTGTGCCAATTGGTGTAAGTTATGGAAATATTTCATCTTTTGATTTTTGCTGTTTGGATGCTGAAAGGTAAGCCTCCTTGGTACAAAGATAAACAAAACAAATCACAGTATAGAGATGCTGTGTTCTCATTTCCCGTTTCCAGCATGAGATAATGGTTTCTGTGCAGACTGGAACCACAAAATTGCATTGACAGTTTCTGGGGTGCTCTTGTCCTCTGGCACTGCTGGCTGGGAACACAGAGATTCCACAAGCAAATCTTCATCTCCATGAGGTATTTAAATAATCTGTTAAAACTTTTTATCTAAGTAGGTAACAGATTTCTTTGACCATTTATTTTTTGAGAGCTGCACTGCTGAACTTGAAGACTGGATGGATTTGTTGCTGGTATTTGTTGTTACATCAATTGCTTTGTTCCAACCCTTCTGAAAAGTCAAAAAAACTTTTCAGATGTGTGTATTGCAAATTGCTGGGCAAGTGTTTTCTGTTGACACCAGACTAGTGAAATGGCAGGTGAATTGTTCCACAGAGTAGATTACAGACTGGCAGCACTCTATGGAAGTCTAGAAGTTACAGAAGTAGCCAGCAGATACTCACAGCATCATTTACCAATAATGGACGGGATCAGCTTAAACTGGGTCCCTCAGACTGGTTTTGGTCAAGGTTGTACCATGAATTAATACCAAACAATGAAGATAAAGGAAGATTATACTACTAAAAATACTTTATTTCTTATTAAAAATATGCATTCTAATACATATCTGAATAATATAATATCTGAGTACACCAGCATTTTACAAAGATTCACAGATAAAGTATGCAATAAAAATTGTTGCTCTCTATTGCTCTGCTGTCAAGACTATAACTAACAAAAACATGTTGAAAAGAGCCCTCACAACACGAGGAAAATTTATATTTTGACAAAAGAATGCTCCTAGAAGCAGGTTTCATGAACCAATAAAGCAATCCACGGATGTGCGAATTATAGAATTACCTATTAAATGAAAAAATAAATGCTAGAGGTTTTGGGGAACATTATGTTCGGTGGCATTGTCTGATAAATCTGTTTTAAAATGTAAAAGGATTTAAAAAGATCATTACTTAGGCTAGGATTAGTAATAAATAAGCAAAAGCTTTTTTGCTAAAGCCCTAGGTGAACAATGGCACTTGAAAATGAAACACTGGCAAGATGCCCATCTCCTCTGGGAAAAGGCAGGAGAGCCAGCAGTTCCTCTTTGTAAGCAAACAGCCCACAGAACGCCAGCGTCTTCCTGGTGCATTAGGAGCGTGTCAACAGGGCACACTTCTTGTGTGGTTTTGTGATTACCTGTTTAATCATAAGTGATGGTTAAATTCAGAGGCAAATACAGGGCTGCTGCGTTTTTTCCATCTGCTCTTTGAGGGTCGTGTGTTTACATCTAAGCTCATTTTTCCCTCATCTGTGTGTATTTGGTTTTGGTTTCTTAATTTCCTCTTCCAAATGTGTCTCGCAAGAATGAGAAGATTGAAATGTGACCACAGACTTTAAGGACTGATTTTTCTCCCACATGGTTTTAATTTTTTTAAATATATGTCTTACTAGAATCAGACACATTCCAGCACACAGACACACACAGAGGGCAGAATTTTCCTACTGCAGTAGTTCTGGCACGAGATACTTGCACAGCTCCTCAGAATGATCTACCTGAATGGGGTGAGGAGGATCCACACCTTAAAATAGATACGATGCCAAATTCAGCGTTTTGAGAATGAAATATTTAATATTAGGAAGAAATTCTTTACTGTGAGTCATAGGAAGAGGTTGTCCATAGGAGTTGTGGATACCCCATCCATGGAAGTGTTCAAGGCCAGGTTGGATGGGACTCTGAGCAGCCTCGTCTGGTGGAAGCTGTCCCTGGCCATGGCAGGGGAATTGGAATTAGCTGGTCTTTAAGGTCCCTTCCAACACAAACCTTTCTATGATTCGATGAAATGGGAAAAAGCTGATCATCCTGTGTTTCTTGGCAAAACGAACTTGGATTGTGACTTGCATCCATAATTCCAGGTTAGGTTTTTGTGCAGAAGTAAGTTTTTTAAGATCATGTACTTAAGTTTTTGATGAAAACAGCTAAAAGGCTGTTTGATCCATCCCCTTAGAAAGACCAGTGGCACCATAGCATGTATAAACGTGGCAACAAGTTTCTGGAGTGCTCCCATGAGGAATACAAACAGCCCCATTTCACCAGTGTATGCCACTGGCATTTAAACCCCATGAAATTAAAGGCATCGCTTGCACCCATCATCTGTTATTTATGCTTGGTACTATTTAAAAGAAAAGCACACTTGAGAGCTTAAAGACCAGGTCCCTCAGGGAGCTGAAGACCAGAGGAAGGAGCCCCACTACCCTGTAGCTCCTGCAGGCCTGAGGAAGCCAATGGCACAGGGTTTTTTTGGCAGCCACGGCCATTGGGCCAGAGCAGAGTAGAAGCAGCAGCAAGAGGAGTTCACTCCACCATCTCTAAGGATTTTAGGGCAGGAGGAGCTGGTTTATCCTGGCCTGGCTAACCCATCATCCTGGGGCAAGGACTGCTGGGTTGCTCTGCTCAGGCCAAGAGTGGGTCTGGGGGGAAGGACCCCCACGAGCACAGGTCCCACACAGAGTGTGGTGGCAAAAACCTGTGGTGGTTCTCAGAGCAGGAGCTCTCTGGTTTCTTACATGGAAATCTGAGCCAGAGTTTTCAACCTTGTTTGTTTTTTTAAGAAAAACATGGGTTTGTTTCCACTTCCTGCAGGGTTCTGAGCATCTGCTGGTGCTGTAGAATCACCCGTACAAGGGTAACCAAGGAAGTATTGCTTTAATGCTTGGGATCTTTGGGGAAATGCTTGGTTTGGGGAAAGACTGCATTTATTTCTGCATAAAAAAAGGCTCTTGGGAGGCTGATGCTTGTGACTTGCATACAAAAGAGGGGATATGCTACCTCGGTGTAGACGTGGCTGGTACTGAGGATGTGGACTGGGCACATCAGCACTGGGAACTGCATCCAGGACCAGCAATTCCCTGTCCTGGGGGCCAAGTGATGCAGAAAGTTTGTATTTGTGCTGCTCTGCACCAGCCTCCTGCAGAGCCTGCTGACCGCTCCGCTTGGTTTCCCGTGGTAGCTCCACAGTGCTGAAAGCTAATTATTTTCTGCAAGTTTCTTCTTGACTTTACAGTGTCTGAAATACAGTGAGAATTGTGCTGAACCATGGACATTTTTATAGCCCAAAACTGAGGTGCTTCCTGGGAGCCATGGGACCTACAAGGCAGCAGAGGCACTTGGGACAGTGGTGAGAATATGTGTTTGTTTCAGAGGGAATTTTGTTTATATTGCTTAACTCTGATATGGAACAGACTAGCAATATATTTAGATTACCCCTACAGCAAAAAAACCCAACAATTTTAAACCTCCCTGGAGTCAAAATACATCTTTTCCTAAATTTCTAGCGACAGATGGGAGGCTGTGTTACCCTCCTGGCTGTGAGGGGGCCTCTGAGGGTGTGCAGGCTCTGCAGTAAAAAGGCTCTGAGTAACCTCAGAGGGGTGTCTGGCTCTGCAATAATAGTCTGAATGCAACAGTGCTTCGGTCACCGCTGCTCCCGCTCCCCAAAATTGCTCCTATTTTAAGCTGTCAGTTTTCAGACTTAAACCACGCTGGCTTTGTAATGGATACATACACTCCCCAAGCAGATAATGTTTCCAGATAGGAGATCTCATCCAGTTTCTGAGCCCAATACACCTGGGTGACAGTGGAGTGCCAATGCATAACAGCAGATTTTGGATTACCCCTAATAACTTCTCCTGTAACTGGGTGCTTTAGCTACCCCAAACCAAGGAACAAGCACAGGGCTTTTTGCATTCCAGGAAAATGGGTAGATCTCTTTTTCTCTGTGTGTGTGTGTGGCACGTTTGTAGTTTCTAAGGAACAGATCAGTGGAATGCTGTTATTATGCTCGTGGAAACAAAATTATATTTTCCACATGCCTCTGGTCTTATGGATTAAGAGAAGGTTTTAAGATATTATTTTTTTTTTCCTGCTAAATGCAAACAGTTGTTCGTTGTGTTGTTTGTTGGTTTTTTTTCTTTAATGGAACAGAATAATTTCCATATTTATGTCCTGCATTTCGTATCTGAAGCTTTTGGTGTTAAGTATGCGTTGTGTGTGTGTGTTTTACAAAGACTGCCCCAACACACACACTCCACATATGTTTCCTCTCCTGATTTGAATAGAAATCTAACACTGCAAGTGAAGTATACTGAACTACTGTTTCACAAGCTGTCATTTAAGTGATAGATGGTAAATTGGAATTTTGCCATGCAAATTAGTTAATGCTCAGATGAAGCCAGTGTTTAACTATTCAAATAAGATCTCAGTCTTGATCAGCTGTTTCAGCTTATATCTCCAGTGAAGCAGACAACTAGCTTTCAACTGGAGCAGACAGCTAGAACTCCACAAAACCATCAACTCTGCTCACTTAGAGCCATCTCAGTAGATCAAATGATGTTCAAACAGCACTGATCTGTAGCTATCAGCTGGAAACAGCCAGAGATGCTGTTTCTTCAGGCAAAAAATTGTGATAGTTGGTAGTATTTTGAAGGGAAAATTTACATCTCTGGAATCCAGAAATGTAAAAATACAACAAACTCACAGTGTGACCTTTCTTTTAACAAGAACATATGTAAAATTCACACACAAAGAATAGTATATTTAGAATCTCAGTGGGAGCCAGGAATAACTCCTATAGCAAAGTTCCCTAAGCCTACATTTTAAATGCACGTAACCTTTCTTTCAGCAGTTTGCTACTGCTTTTGTGCACAGGAGACCTTTGAAATCTAGGAGGAAGAAAGCCCCTTGGCTATACAAAATGCCCTGTCTTTACCTGAGAAAACTCTACACTGTTTCACATTTATAGCACTTCATTTCAACTTATTTTTCTTGGATTCCTTAGGGAAATTTCAGCAACCTGTCAAGTAACTGAGAAGGAGACATCCACGGAGCCAGTCCTGCTCCCTCACCAGGAGACCTGCAGCAGCCTTCTTTATCCCTGAGAGGTACCAAAATCATCATAAGGATGGGGGGAAGGAGAGCACCTTTCCCAGTGCAGATCTTACTCATGGCCCCTCACTGGAGTCTCCTGGAAAGAATTGCCACAGTCTTTTGGAGGTGAGGAATAACTACAGCTGAATTTAACTGCTCCTGGCTGCTCACAGTTACTCTCAGCAGTTCAAGTGTTTGCCTTTCTCATGGGCCAGAGTGACAGCTGCTTTTCCAGCTCAGGCACTTGATCCTGCAGTGCAGGTGATAGTGATCTGAGCTGCAAGTGATGATGGATGATGGGGAGTACAGCAAAAGTCTTGTGCTATTTCAAGAAAAGAGGGCACAGAAAAAAGGAGTTTCTCTCCACTGCAAAAAAAAAAAACAAAGAAATCTCATCACCTCTGCCTCCAACTGTGTGAGTACCACTATGTATGTGACAGTGAGGGTGACATTTTGTCATCAATGCTGCTTCTTTCAACCTCCTCAAAAAACATCCAAATTTTCTCTAGAGAGGTTTATAGCACATATCTTCTAAAATTTTGAAAATATTGCCCACAGTAGAGACACACCTGGTCTTCTCTTAGGTCCCTCAAGACAACATCAAAAAGTTAGATGCCACAGAGTCTGGCAGGGACAGAAGTCCCACCCACTAATTTTTCCTGAGGGGATGGGGTATGCTGGCTGTCTCAGCTACTGTCAGCAGGGACAAGCCAAACAAGTTTCTGAAGAACAACAGAGTGCTGGGTTTTCCAGAAGAAAGAACCACTGAGAGAACCATTGCAGAAAAAAGGAAACTGGGGCTGAGATGTCCAGGAGTGGGCAGAGAGGTGGGAGGAGGAAGGCAAAGAGTGGGAGAAGCACTAGAAGAAAGGACTTACAGAGTGTGTGGTTACAGGAATCAGCTCCAGGTTTTGTAAGCCTCCAAGGGAAGGGAGGAGACAAAGCAAATGATGCTTGGAAGGGGACACTGAACTCGATTTAAAGAGGAAGGCTGTTAGTTTATACAGTTAGCAATCCCAGCAATGTCCTTTGAACAATTCTTTTTTATGTAGTTTTATGTGTATATGCATGGAATGGGCCATTTTCCTGTTCACTAATGTGCATTCTCATCACATCCCATTCTTTATAGGCATTTTAGCAGAATCTACAATCTAAAGACATCTGCTGAAAGTGATGTAGGTACCCAAATCAGTTTGGGCTAGCCTGGCATTTCTCCCAGTGTTCTGACTCAAAGATGAAATGTGTTGCTATTGTTTACAAGATGTTCACAAAGCAACTCTACAAAAGGAGACTGTACAGCGTGCCACCATTTGAAATCTCTTTACAGTGTTTTTCCATTAAAACAACAAACCTTGGCAGCTACCATCTACTCTTCTGATTTGCAGCCAGCCAATTATACCCTTTAGAATGCACTTAATTAGCAAGGATGCAAGTTCAAGGCACTGCCTTTGTGTAGTTCTAGCTGTGCCTTAGGAAAATCTTACTTTTTTCTTCCCTTCTGTATGTTTATTTCCTTCACTGATTCTGTTAATCCCTGCTACATACAATAGCTCCCCCACAAACATTATTTTAGCAGGGACCTCAGAGCATTCTGAGTGCCTTCTAAAAGTCAGATATTAAAAGAATTCAGTTGCCTCAATCTCTTAGTGTGACCTTCAGTCATGAGAAGAGGTCTGATGGTTTCAGCGGGAAGATCCGCTAGAGTGAAAATTGCTCCAGTGAATCAGGGCCTGACAAACCATGCTCTGGTTTTTGTGGATTACCAGATGGAAGAGCTACTGCAAGGTCTGCAATCAGAAGGGCAGACACGCTGGCTATTATGGGATGGAAACAATAGGATGGCCTTTGGCATGGTCTAACCATCCAAGCCCAGCCAAATGACCTTGCTGAGCGTTTATGATGCACTGAGCCCACAGCAGCAGCCTGGTTTCTTTGTTCCCAAACCACAACTGCTCTATCTGGTGGGGTGTGTCACCCTGTAAAGCTCAGTGAAGAGGAGGCTCACTGGGATTTAGGAGGCTCTGCCCACAAACACACACACAAACACACACACATCTCATGAACTCTGTTAGAATTGACGCCTGACATAGTCACAATGTTTATGGAAACTAGGCTGTGGTTCAAAACTGTGATGCAAATATCACAGTTTCAGGGCAGCTCTAGATGAAAGGCTTTCTCATTATAATGTTTTTTCTCTTGGTGAAGTCATAATAATGATACATTTCTTATGGCACAGACATTTTTGCACTTAACAAAGTGAGTGCCACAAAGCACAAGATCAGAACTTCATTTTCCTGTAGTTTCAGTAAAAGCAAGATCATAGATTGTGAAGAACAAACCACATATATATGTAGTGAGTGTTAACAAAATTTAGAAAAACAATGAAAGTTTCAATTTGGTATTATTCAACATGATTTACTGAATCAAGGGGTTTAAGATTTTGCATTGAGTCCTACAGATCAAATAAATAAATACAGCTCTTCAGGTTTACTCTTTATCTAATGTGTTTTACGAAAATATATTTTTTCCCCTCAAAATATTTGTAAATATGTGCTTTCCTGCTCTGCTGTCTTGTCTGACATATCTGACATTCATGTCACATGAGATTTCAATTTTGCAACATGAGATTTCAATTTTTGGGAACTCCGCTTTTAACTTTGCTTATGTATGTTCAAGACTTTCTGATTTAAACCTAATTCTGCCACCTCTAAATAAGATTTAAGTATTAAACACTCTTAATCAAATCTGTATTTCCAACAGGGGGTCCCTGGCCAACTTTTTCTCTATGCCTGTTCAGATTATATCACAGTGGCCCCAGGCCCTGACTGGTGACTGCCATAGGAAAGTATGATAACAATAATAAATTTCAGCTATGCATTCAGTCCCCCATGAAACCTTTCATTAGGCTCTCTGCCTGCTGTAGCCCTGCAGTGGGAATGCCAGGATGAGAGCTGCCAGGAGGAGCAGAAACTGAAGCCTTGGCAGGAGCCATGGAAGTCTGACAGTGGAGGGCAGTGGGGTGAGGGCAGAGGTGGTTGGCAGTGCTGCCGCCTCCGTGGGGTTTGCTTTCACTTACTGCCCCCACAGACCACGGACACACTGCCTGACCCACAGGGTGATGCCTCCTTGCCCTCTGCCCCTCAGCAGTAAGTACAATGTTCCCTGATTTCACACAGTCACACAGCAGGTGAGGCTGGAAGGGAACACTGTCTGGCTTCCCTGCTCAAGCAGGATTGTCCTGGGGCTCATTGCACAGGATTGTGACCAATGGTTGTTGAATATTTCCAGTGAGGGAGACTCCACATCCTTTCTGGACAAGCTGTTCCAGTGCTTGGCCACTGCACAGGACAGAAGTCCTTCCTCATGTGCAGGTGGAACTCCTGGGCATCAGTTCCTGCCCATTGCCTGGCACCACTGAGCAGAGCCCGGCTCCAGCCTCCTGACACCCTGCCTTCAGATACTGGTACAGTTCTACCTCCTTTTGTGCTGCTCTGCTTCTTCAGTTGATGTGCTCCAGGGAGGAGCAGTGTGAGTCTGAAAATCTGACTTTCATGAAAGTTGTTAACAGCACTGTTTAAGACAACGCAGAGCTTTCAGACGAAAAGTATAAGCTGCATGAAGAGTATAAGCTGCATGAAGAGTATAAGCAGAAAATAATTCAGGTGCTGGTTCCTTTCTTTGTTCATGAAACCTTTCTTTTGTCTTCAGCAGCAGGAACACTCTGCAGTGTGAAGTTTTCCTTTTTTTGTGGCTGCCTTCTGTAGCAATTTTCTTTCATGTTGCCATACCCAAGCAGAGCAAATCTGTTTGCAAGAAAAGGAGGGAAATAGACTGGATGTTTTGGTTTTAATCTAAATGTTTTCAGAAGTCCAAGTATCTTAAACAGTCCAATTTTAGGATCAAATCTGATTTGAATTTATCTCATTAAAAAGTTCAATCTATAGGATGTCTTCTTCTATACTTGCTTTAGAGGTATTTTCTCAACAGATAGACATGACACTTTTCCATTTTATCTAATGTTTCTCATGAAGACTGTAGTAGTATGATCAATTGTCACTAGAAATAACTTTGAATTTTCTCATTACTGCAAGACATTAAGATGTCAGGGTAGGATTTACTACGGCAAGTGACTTTTATGTCATCTATTTTTCAGAAATCGTGTGACTAGTTTAAATTTCCATTTCCCTGGCATTGTATCTATGCGTGTAGTGAAACAAAGAAAGAATTGACTAACACACTGAAAGCATTAAGCATTTGAAGCTGCCCTGCTAGACAAATACAACAGCGGCACAGTGCACCACATGAAACCGAAGCAACCACCTGGAAGAGAAGGAGAGAAGAGCTTAGGCTATTAACACAGTCTTTGAAACCATTTTGTCAGGAAAATACTCTTCTTTAGTCTGACTGCAAAGATAAGGAGTGACACGAAAGTGAAAAAAACTGAATATCCAGACATCTTAAAAGTCTGAAAATATGCAATGTATTTCTTCTGGTCTTTTGCATCTGCTATAACTTTTGTTGACTTCCTGGCAACAGGAATTTCCCCTTATACAGCTTGATTGATAAAACTGCAGTGACTGGCTGTGTAAGAGTCAAACCATACCCGTGGGTTAGCACACACCATACGTCTGTTCCTCTGGAGTGGCTGCACTGCAGATTCCTCATGCTGCCGTTTGCTGGAGGAAGGCTCTGAAAAAGGAAGCTGGTGGCAACTGGTGTGCCTACCACATCAGGTGCATGATATTTAACTGAGTTCACACAGGTAAAATGCAGTGGTGTGGCAGGAGTCAGGTGGGATTGGTGTTATTCACATCCACAAATGGCTTTGAGGAGAAAAAGTTTAAATGAGCAAGTTATTTCTTGTTTTAAACTCAGACCTCCACAGCTGCAAAATCTTTTGCTGATTTGCACACCAAGTACTCTCTGTTGCCTGACAGTCTGGTGTGGTCCCACGGGCACCTCCTTCAGCATCACAGCCATGAAGCAGTTCCCCTCGGCTGCCTGGAAGAGGCATCCCCCCTGTCTGGGCATGTGTGGAGACCTGCTCTGCCAGTGGCAGTGCTGGCCGTCCCTTCTGGAAGGGGACTCGGTGGTTTCAGTCACTGGGCAAGACAGAGGTGGCTGTGGCAGTCACAAAGAGAAGGGTGTTGTTCCTGGCACCCAAAGGTATTTTATCAGGGGGTTTCATTCAAGAAACAGGCCGGGCACTGGTGTGTGGTGCGATGTGGCACCCATCTGAAATTGATAAACAGAATAACAGATTTTCTGTTCAGGGTCACTTTCAGAAAGAGGAGTCCAAGTGCTGTTAGGTTTCTGTGACCATTTAGCAATTAACTCGGCAATGACTTTTCATATCTACCTCTGTGATACTTGCATATCTGCTTTATTTTACCAGTCAAAGAGTTTAAGTCCAAAACCACAGGCAGCACCTTTACAACCTGAGCAAAGCATTATTTTAAATCATTTAGCAGTTTCCTGGTGAGTGTTTTAAAAATAGACTTATAGCATTTAGGATTAATAGGCATGCAAACTTTGTCACCCAGATACAAAGCAACTGTAATAGAAGAGAAACCTCCTGGAACACAGAACGTTGTACCCTTGTTTCACTTGCTTTTTATTTTCTCCCTGACACCTAACTTTTTCACATAAATACCACATAGAAAATAAAAGCTCTCTCTTTACATAATTTTAATGTTAATATGGCCCTGAACAATTATTTTGTAATGTACATTTTAAAGTGTTTTAACAGTCTGAAATACTGTGATACTTTGATGACTCTCTGGACATATTTAGTTTGCCTGAAATATGGCCAAATTAACAATTTAGACATATTTGGGGGGAAAATAATCAGCTATTAAAAGAGAATTAGAGTGTTATTGTAGTTAAATATGGAAGAGTCTTGCAGAATATCAAAGCAGTGCATAGGCTTCATATATTGTTCATGAGGAGCTTTGCGTGCTGTAAAAATGCAGGACTGAGTCAGTCACCTACAGAAGTTAATGGGAAATACTGCTCTTGGCTAGGACATAATTAATACACAGCCTTTTCTTCCCCTTACATCCTTGAAATACCCCACAGAGGTTGGGTGAAAGTCTCTCCTTTTTAAAACCAATGAGGAATTAAGACTATACCGTGAAACACTGGTGTGGGTGCTCTTTTTGTATGGTCTCTGGCTGATAAGGACGCTGAGGATGCTGTTCAGCATTCTTTATCTGAGAGGATTTGAACTGAAACCTCCCAGGGGAGTGCCCTAATTAGCGCCCTGTGGGCCAGGCTGAGGTTTCACACGCTCATTACCTTTTGTTGGAGCTGCTCTGACATCTGTCAGGTTCCATGCTTATGGAATACACGTTTAAGCACCTGTACATGTCCTGACCATCAGGCCAGATGGTGAAGGTGTGAGACTGCTGCCTCATACCAAGGTATGTAGGGGATTATTCTGCTGGGAAGTTTGGGCTGCAGGGCTGTGCACTGCCATTAGGGCTAGGGGTAGTTTTTGAGGATATAAATCAGGCACCTAATTGATAACTTTAGATGCCCAAATCTCTTTTAATTCCCCATGGGACATATTCTTGAGGTTTTCCCAAGAAAGACCTTCTTTTTCAGCTGAGTAAGAAAATTATGCAGAGAAACATTACCTACAGGCTCATTATAAAATCCTGACTGTGCACTATAGATGCAGCTGCTTGCAATTCATCATCTAACTTTCCTGAAGTTCTACTGGTGGGTGGCTTTAATAGACACTTTTCTGCCAGTAAATGTAATGCTGTTTGTATTTATCTGCAATGTTTAAAAATACATATGTACCTGCATAAAGCACACAGGGTCTTGCGTCTGTTGTACTTTGTTTGGGGTTTTTTTGGGTTGGTTTGTTGTTGGGTTTTTTTGTTTGTTTGTTTTTTCTAACCTAAAAACTGCATAAAATGGTACATTTTTGTCCACTTACAAAATGAAGCTCTAATTTTGTGGTCTACATGGAAAACCTAATTGGTATCAGTGAGATGTTACTGAGGCCTGGCTGTGTTTAAGTCCATCTTCCCTCACTATTATCCTTATGCATGATATATATTCTGTTTATTCTAGTTGAGGTGGGCAAAGCCTTCCAATCATCCTAATACTAAGGTGTTTTTTTGATTAGAATGGACTAATCAGATGACAAAGATTTATTCTGCTGTTACACCCTTGTGAACCAGTGGCTGGTTTTGAAATTTGAAAATATAATTCATTGATTATTACATAATTTTGGTAATAATTTGTTCAGAACTTTTCTGATGAAGGATAGCATTTAAAAATGAGACATAGTAATTCCTACCTTTGCCTCTGTGACTTAGATGATTTGTGAAAACTCCCATGCCATGCTTCAAAATGGTTTCTCTCTGCATGTGCTGAACCAAGAGACTCCATTGCTCAGTCAGATGAAAGTAATGTGGACAGAAACGCCATTCTTTTTCTTACAGTAAGTCTGAGCCTTTGACTATAGTAGTAGCTTCCACAAATGATGAGCTAAATCCTTGTTTTGATTGGTTATGAAAGAGGAAGTGCTTGTGGATGCAAAATTGGACATATTTTTCTGTTAAAACATAAGTTATGTTCATTCCTCTGGCAGCCCTTGCTCATTTAGAGCAGCCACAAGATAAAGTTAAATGGAGGATAATGACAAATAACTTACATGTGCAAGCTTCCTTTTTTCTTTTTAGTGCAATGCACAGTGTACAAACTGGAGCTTCAGAGAGCTTGACTGATAAAGGATTTCATCTTGACCAGAAAAGAACCATTTGGTGATCAAGCTAGAAAATATTCTTATTGTTCATGGCCTTTAACATCCACATTTAATATATTAAAAAAAAAAAAAAAAAAGAAATTGCCAATTATCTTTGGATGAAGCACTTTCAGTATAGATTACGACTTACTCAGAAATCAACCCCAAACTTAATTTCTGTGATTAATCCTTTATGGATTTTCTTTTGTTAGTCAATGCAACTGGCTAATGATTAATACCACCTGGGAGAAGGAGATTATGCAACACTAGAGTGGCATGGTGTCCACACACACTAGGTCTGTGTTAATTCACCATGCAGCTGTCCAGAAAAAAGCCAGCCCACCAAAAGGCATATGGGTATCTATGTGGAAGGGAGGAGGGGAATAATGACAACTGTTTTGACAAGAAATAATGTAAAGCTTTTGACATCCATGTATGGTTCTCCTGGATAGGCACAGGTTTCCTCAATGGTTTCTTGGTATGGAGAATTTACACTCTCCAAATACCTGCAGCATTTGTTCTTACTCTGACTGGGTAACAAGCATCTTACCCCACAGCTTTCCTACAAAATAAAAACACAATTCAGCCACAACTTCTACAGTAGCCAATGTACAATAAGCAATAAGCATTGTATGGCATTTCTATTGTGAGGAAAACCACTTATTGTCACACAGCCTTAGTTTTAAAATCTCAGAACAGATGGCCATACTTCGAAATCATGAGTATTCTCCACAGACAAAGGGCTTTTGTCCAAATGGATCTGAGTGCAGAATCAGGGCCTATATATATGGAAATACAAACTTGTACAATATTGCACAACAGGGTCTGTTGATACACAGGGAGTGTAGGAACAGAATGCAGCGCCACAGTCTAGGTGACAGTGAAAATGCCTTGAAGACGGAGCAAAGCTTATTTTTGTTCCAATATAAAGTCTCTTCATCCAGGGAAAAGTCTTATTGTGAGCTAAAAATTAGGGAAGAAGTCTTGCTGAGGAATTTTCTCCTCTCAAAACCAGTTCAATTATGCCAGATTTTGACTTACAAAATTAAGTCTATAGCAATTATGAAGAATAAAAGGGAATCTTGAGATTATAAATATGAAGGTTTTACGCAAAAATGAATACCATTGTTTTTCACACTCATTTATTCCAGACTTCAGTCTCTTGAGTGGAAATGATATAAAGCCCTTAGGTGTTTTTTTTTGTTATCACCTTTTCATTTTGATCAAAGAAGTCATTATTCACCACAAATGTCAAGTTTTCCTCACTGTGGTTTTCCCAGCTTTATTGGGGAATTAGAAATTACCTCGATTTTTAAATTTACATAGAAAACTGCCCAGATGTTTGGTGGGGTTTTGTTTGCTTGTTTGTGTTCCTTTGTATAGCAGGGTTCGTGAAGGACGTGTGAAGGGAATATTTGGAAAGCAGAGGGAATAGAAACTGGTGAATAGCAAGGGGGGCAAACCAAGCTGACCAAATTGTGACTCTCTGAGGCAGAAACTGCGTGGTTAACATTGTTATTACAGTTTTACTCTTTTCTCTCCTTGTTGTCTCTTAAACATATCATAAACCACTGATAATTTGGGAGAATAGTTCCTCTCACTGATCCTGCTTTAAAAATTTTAAGTAAAAACACATAAAAATTACTGTATCTGTGATTCTTGTTAAATTAGTAATCAACATCAAAATGAAAGGGAGAAAGTGTGACTAAAAAATGTTAGGTATTATAAGGCAAATATCTTCTCATCGATGAAGAAAAGAAATGAGTTGTCTTGTCAGTAAGTTTGTTTATTTTAAGTTGTAGAACTGCAAGAGATGGAATGACAAGTCAGTTTAAATATTTAGGCAACTTCACAAAGTATTTCCAAAGAGTAGACTATATGCTTGTGTCTACTCTTACCAAGAAAATCATATAAATACCTGACAACATTTTTGTCATGCTCATAATTCTGTGAACTCCATGTATGCTTAAAATACTGGCCTTTAGTGATATGTGAATTTGGGATGAACTTCTGATCTGGGACTAAGTGGAAGAAAAAAGAGATGTGCCATTAAAGACAATTAATTTAACTTTAATTTTGTCATTCTTCATCATCAACAGTCCAGCACCATCAACATAACTTCTTATGTCTCACTTGCAGTCTCTTATGGCCTATGCAGTCAGACCTGGAAAAGCTTGTCAAATGATACTGTAGAGCTTTACAAACATTTTGCAAAAAATGTTCACAGACAGTGAACGGAAGACAGTGAACATTTGCAGTTATTTTTACAGCACAGAGAACAATGTTCATACTTTTGGGAAATTGCTGGAAGAATCTGTTATGATCCTCCAATAGAATAACATTTTGTAGAGTTTTAATACTTTGTCAAAATAACTGAAGTACTTTCTTGTCCCATGGAAAACGTCTGAGAATTTGCTGCTTTTTAGCGATGACAATCTAAATAGGATCTGCTAGTTCTATTTCAGGAATACAGTCCTTAAAATGTCAATTCACAAGATGTCTTACTGAAGAAAAATGAATAAAAATGAGTATGGGATACAAGTTAGTGGGTATGCAGCATCAGGCAGTTAATTTGATTGAAAGCTATTAATATTATCTCATTAGAAGCATTAGAAGAAACAACTCCCATTATTAGACTTCTAGTTTCTCAAAAGGACTATGGCTAGGCAAGAGACACTCTTTTCCACTCCTGCATTTATTAAAATCTTCACTGAATACCTCTTTCTATATTTAGGTGATGATATCACAGCTCATTACCAGTGAACAAATTAGTTTGAATTAGAATCCAATCTACCTGTCGTTCAAGGGAATAGCGTGCATGGGAAGTGTTCTCTCTGGTGCTCTGCTAGGGATCACCTGCATTTTTGCTCACTAGAACAAGTCAGTAAGGGACAGGAAAGCACCAGTGATGTAGTGTTTTTTCCCTCTGGCCTGGGATGTGAACATTTTGAATGGACAAATTGTTGTTTTCTTCTCATCAGTGTGAATTTTTTCTCTTCAAACTCTCTCCTTTAACATTTTCTGGATCAATCAAATCCTATTTCAGAGCAAATATTTTAGTCCTGTTTGGGGAATCTTTAATTAATGCTAACCAGCAGAGGTAACAACATGGCTATAGGTGTAGGGACAAAGCTGTAGGAAGTTTGGTCAGCCTAGAACTGAGGTTGTTAAAGAGAGACCCAAATTCATTGAGCCCAGGCTTGGGGCACTGACATTTCACCACCTCCAGTGCTGGGGCCACTTGTCATTGCTGAGAGTTATTTTCATTCCTCTGGGCCCCAGTAAATAAGTTATTACCCCAGTAAATAAGTTCTTACCCCACACCACGTGGGAAAGTTGTAAGCAGGGAGCCTTGTGAGGGATTGTAGAGCTTGATGGCTGGGACCTACCAGGAGCAGTAGATACAGGTCTAAGCAAAAGAGCAAAATAAACTTTGGTTCCTTCCATTTCCTCCATGACTTTCCCAACCACAGTACTACTAAAACTGAGTCCCAGGCCTTCTGGCTTTCACAGGGAATGTGAATGTGTATGTGAATGTGTGTAGGAGAGAGAGAGAAACCCAGAAGAAACATTTTGATGGATTTGACCCAGTTTTGTGACTATTTTTCAGGTCAGCTGAACCTGTTCTTTTTTGACGAATAAATCATTTGTCTATATTCTTCTGCTCTGCTCTAATGGGGTGAGCAATTGATGGTGGTGAGGTGATGTATAACATTCATCCATCTTACTGGATGGTCACAATAACTGAGCTAAGTAGTTAATTAAGGTGGATGTGCCCCAGCAGTGCATCTACTTCAACCAGTTCAGCTTCACCCCTGAGCAAAGGGGAATGAAGGAATAGCTGAGGGCTGCTGAATGTTTTGGAGCTTTTGGAGATTACTTCAAGAGTGTTACTTCAAGAGTGAACATCTTGACCAGGGTTTTCCCAGTCTAAGCCAGCTGTCAAATATCATACCACAGGAAATACTCAGAGGTACAACTTTTCTTGAACAATTGACTATTCACAATCAAAGGAAATTTCTCTGTGAAATGGTGCTTCTCTCTTAACTGATGGGGAAAAAAAGTATTTCAGTCATGCAATGAGTAAGACATTTGCTAAAAGTTGGCCAAAATTTAGACATTCTGTTCTTTGGATAAGTCACTGTGCATTGCAGATCATCTCAACTGAGTAACTGATTTCCTCTTCTGAGTTTTTGCATCTCTTTGACCTTGAAGTTTTGGGATGAAAAAATCCCTGGGAGAAAAAAATGCAGAAAAATGATGATTTTGTTCGTTTGTTTTTCACTTAGTTCCAAGTAACTGCAACTAGATTAGGGTCTTAGTCAAAACCTGAGACAAAAACAAAAGAAAAAACTGGAAAACAGGCACAATCAGTGCTGGGATTTTTTCTAACAGGCTATTATTTAGAGTGAATGTGTGTTGTAATTGACAATTACATCTTACATATCCACAAACTTGAAATTGTTATGAAGATCTTTAGGCCTTATCACACCTTAATTTTCCTTTTTACAGTTACAGTGTAATGATGCATATAATGCAGTGATGTGCAATGCAGATGGATTAGTCTTAAAATTGATGGAGGAGTATTGTGAGAACACAGTGGGTATTTTATGCCAAGAAAGTTATGAAACTATCATGATAAAGATGACTTATAAATTTATTGGTTTTTTGCAAGTGCTGTCTGTCAGGTAATGTCATGTCAAAATAGACTTGCAAAATGAAAATAACAACAGCAATCTTGGCAATAAGAATTCTCTTAGAAAGGTAAAGGTACTTTGTTGACTAGCCCAAGTAGACTACCCATGTTTTATTGGATTGCTCTTGGTTCATGCCCCTTCCTTGCCAAGAAGAGATTAGGCTAGCTGCTCAAAACAAAAGAAATGTCTATTTCAATCTTGATTTCCATATCTCTTTGAGTTTGATTAATCTGCTCCTGTAGTAAAAAAACTTTGATTTTTTCACGCTCTCCTCTCACAAAAATGTAAATGGGTTTTAGGCCCAAATCTTAATGCAGGATATTTTCAGGCCATGCAGAATGAAAAAAATAACGACAATAAATTTTGATAACAATATCACTGATGTTGTGTTTCATTATCTTTTATATTTGTATTTAATTTGCATCCAGAGGTCTGATTTAAGGACAGCACTGTGGAAAGCACAGTATGAACACATGGCACTGCCCAAAAAGAGGTTATTATCTAAATAAAAATGTCAATAAAAATGAAATGACTAGCCATACGCCAACTACCAAGGATTTTGCTTTCATTTTGTGTACTCTGATTCACATCACCTTTTGCAGCACACACCTCGTATCTGCTCTGACTAATTTCTTCTGGGTAGGCAGGGGTAGCATGAAATCATCTGTGCATTACACAAGTGATCCAACCGTGGCACATTTCTCTGATTTCCCTCAAAATAATTTCGATGTGATTACCCAAGCATGTAAAACGGTCAATCAGCAGAACATAGAAAATGTAGTTTCGGATACCAAATTTAGTTTTTCCGGTGATTATGAATAAACTTCTGAGTGAAATGAAATTATTTAGGTTTCTCTTGAGAACAGACCCAAAGTAAAACAATTAGCAGCATTCCAGAGAATGCAGAATTTGGAACATGTGAAGAATGGAAATTAGTTGTTGATGTTCCAGGAGCAATTGCTCCCAGGGACCCCATACCTCTTAAATCAGCTAGAAGACCATCTGCTCCAAAAGATTTATCAATTACTATATTTCTGTTTAAAGCAGTTTAAAGTGTAGTTATACTTCTCTCTGACTCCTTTCTGTTGAAAAGCTTTATAGCTTTTGTACAAGTTTTTAATGAAAAACTTTCATGATGAACATTCAGCTGAAATGTGACTTGATGTAAGTGTCATCACCCACCCAGATGCAGGCTCCATTTATAATGTTTCCAAAATCTGTAGTGTCTGAAACAAAAATGAATAAAATTTATAACTGTTGTGAACTAAAAAATACCACATTCCTTTTGCATTTTATCTTGTGTTAGGCAGTAGTGCAAGGAAAACAGGGCCAGCTTCTTGATTGGGTGCCTGGCTTACAATTCTTAAATACACAGGAAAGTCTATGTTTTCAAACATCTGCTATTACAATAATCTTGGAAACTTTTCCACAAGACATCTGCCCAAAAATGATTTCAGCCCACAATTATAAGATCTATACATTCTTACAAACTTACTTAAGCTGGACTCTGGGCCTCTTGTCAGTATTGAATATTATAGGTCATATAACTGGATTATGATGGACATCTTTACATCCTACCATTAGATCTCAGGGAATTAGGGGATTGGGCAATAATGAAAGCACAGTCCTAAAAGTATTTATTACATAAATCACGATTTTTATATATATAGATCTGTTGTTTCTGCCTGTAATCGTTACATCAAAATCTTTGCTATAAACACTTCATCTTTAGGATATTTCTCTTTCATCAAGGTTTTTGTGCTTGATCTCACTTCTTGTTTTAGCAGAACAGCAAAGGCATGTGTCCCTCCATGCTGCTCGGGGCTGGGCTCTGGACTGCACCAGGAAATCCAGAGCCATCTGTCCTGGCACTTGGATGATTTCATCCCAACCCATGTTGCTGGTTGTTTGTTTTCTGTTAAAAAAAAATTTCTATTTATTAGGAAATGCATGTTAAGACACTTTGACACTAGAATTTGGCGCATGTCTTTGGGTTAACTTGGCCAAAGTGATTTATAGCTGTTTGTTCATGACCAGCATCCATTAGTGGAAAATGCTGTCCAAGTAAAATCCCATGGGAGAGGAGCACAATGGGGCATTGTTAGGAGCTATCTGCACAGCCAGCACCCCAGCCACCACTGAGTGCAGCCACAATTACCTGATGGCCTTGCTCTGAACACACAACCACACAGTTAGGGGACCTTTTAAATCCTGTTCCTACTCTTGTTTTGCCTTCCTGAATTTTCAGAGATGGACAGAATTCAGTCAGCAGCACTGAAAAGCTGCTCTGCAGAAGGAGTGAGCCAAATTATGGACTGCAATCTGATGCTGTTCCAGCGATTAGCACCTGATCCTCGTGTAGTCCTATTAAAACTTCCTAATGTAGTAGGCATGAGTAAGCATATAATTACCCAATCCTGGCTGAACATGCACCCTTCACATCTGATGGCATCTCTCATTTAGTACAAATGAGTGCTTCCTCCTGTACATTAAATATGAGATGAGGGAGGGAGGAAAAGGGGCAGTAAATGGTCTTCCCCATGGTAGGCTGAAGAGAATGGTTGGATCACAGCCCCTTGATCCTGTGGTAAAGTACTTTGTAAATAATACAGGAGCTAAAGTATACTACAGGAAATTGGGGAGTTAAGAATGAAAATGGACCTCCTGAATAGATGCACATTACAGTAAGCACTGACTGCCAATTTTGAGACAAGGTAGGTCATGACTGCCTTTATACTTTCACTGTTTCATGACTAGGTAAAAGATTCCAGCAACACTGGGATTCATTCAGTGTATTATAATGGGGTTTTCTCCTGCAAAATCGTGAAAGGAAGTGGACTGATGTCTTACCTACATGGAGGGGAAAATTCTGATGTGACAGGGCACTTTACATCCAGGATTATAAGCCTGTTGGGATAGCTACAGGGCCTTGGAAATGAACAGGCCCAAGGGTAACACCGACACCATCATTATGGATAGGAAGGTCCATCTCCGTGAAATTCGGTAATTTATGAAAGCTGTGAGTTTGTGATTTTGAGTTTTTTTGTTTGGTTCATTGGGTTTTGGGGGGTTTTTTTGGGTTCTTAAACTTGTTTGGGAATTTTTTAGCCAAAAACAATTACTTTGATCCCAATGCCCTTAACCCTGTTTAACTCCCCTGCTAATCAATACTAAGCTGACTTCCAATTAACTTTCTGGAGCTACAGAGGTATTTTGAAACCATGGTGCCTGCGGTTTTACCTAAGACACAGAATTTAAAACCAGATTTAGAAGATCTAACAAAAAATGTTGCATCAAGCAAGAAACAAAACCACTAATCTTCTATTGCCATTCCCTCCTGGGCACACCTTTAATGCCATAACACTGGCCAGCTTACCTTCTATTCAGACATTTCTATAAGTATTAAAACATATGATCTGTTAATAATACAGAAATATTTTAATAAGGAAAACAATTTAGAAGTAAAGAGAAGAACTTAAATATCTGCAACAAATATCAATATTTCAATATTTTCCTATAGTTCCTTTATAGTTAAGAAAGTGCACCATACTAAAAAAAAAATTATAAGGGTTTTTTAATGTCCTTAGCCTCAGTTCAAGGAAGTATATTTATATTTATAGTTATATTTTTATATATATGGTAGTTTCTTAACTGGTAAAGTCTCTCTCACCTGTGGTCAAATACAATAAGAAAAGCATGCACATGAATGCCAAAATATTTTTTTTTTTATACTGTGGTCAAAGAAGTCCTCTCGATGTCATATTACATAGTTTTAGCATCTGTTTTTGATGCCTGAAAACGTTTTTTCTCCAATGTCTGTCTCTTCCCTTGCTCTCTCCTCAGGCCTGAAAATAAGCATTGACAATAATTCATCTTGGTGTTCATTTTAAAAACAATAGATTTTTTTTTTTCTTTTTTGGCTTTATAGAACAAAGTTTAATTAAAGGAGAAAAAAAACCCAGTTTTGAACCTACACAGTAAATACTTGGTGCACACAATAAATACCTCTTGTGTGCATGAAAAAGGGAGAGAACAACTGGAATGGTTTCAAAAGGCCACCACATGAATAAAGGTGTCATCAAGAAACAGCAAATCACTTTGAGTATGTTACGGGAATACTTCACCTTTCTCAGAAACACTAAGCATAGGCCATTTTCAAGAACCTCACCAGAACTTGTTGTTAATCTTAATTATGTGCCTTAGCCTACTTGCTAGGAAGATGGAGTCTTCAGAAATGTTTGCAGCTGATGGCAATCACAAAACAGGAGCACCTTGCACATGAATGCTGTTTAGCCTTGCTGTGTGAAAGGCTCTGATACTTTCAGTGGAAGGTTAGTCTTTATTTTCAAATAATCTCAAGAAAGCTGTTATTGCTGTTATTACATACACTTGCTGACTATGTGACAGCATAAAAATTGCCTGGGAGTTTTATGGTAAGTTGTGGCAGAAAACATAATTTTCAGGACAATGGATGAACAGTGTGTGTATCCTATTACTTTGGTATGCAATTAATAGAAAACCTTGTGCTGTGTGTTTGATTTAGTGAGTTGTAATGCTTTGTAGCAGATAACTGGCTCACGAAGCCTTGCCCATGAAGTCCTGCTAGGAGTAGGTGCAGTGGTAAATCTCACTTTTGTCAATGAAACCTATTTAGGAGGAAAGATTTATGTTAAACTGCTTGGTACTCATAGCCCTTCTCAAAACTATAACCAGGTTTCTCTTGTTACCTGCTTTTCACAGGAGAGTAGTTGTTGCTATCATAAGCCCCCATTCCTGCCCCTTCCCCTCCGCTGTCTATTGTCTGTTTCCACACTCCTCCCTGCTTTGTAATCGCTCACTCACACTCATTTATCACCGCCTTACTCTGTCCTGCCTACGCTATCTCCCATTTTTGTCATGGTGCACTGGTACATTACAAATACAATTAAACCTTTTACGATACCGCAGCTTTTGGCTAATGCATCCCAGCTTCAAGGTTGAAAGATTTCTGATATTACCAGCGATATCAGTTCTTTCCCATTTATCGGCAGTGTCCGGACTAATGCAGAAGTGTTGCATTAATTAAAGGAAGCATCCAGTAATGCTGCTGTTTTTGCCAGTCTGACACTGAATTGGAGCTTGATGCCTGCTCATGTTTTAAGAGCCATTCATCACACATGTCATCCCAAAGCAGCCAGCTGTCTGAGAAAAGCCTCATTTGCATTTCATCAGCTACACTCTCCCTCTTCTCCCTACCTTTTGTATGGAGCTTTGGCTTTTTTTTTTTAAAGAGCATAGTCTTCAAAAGCAGCTTAGCTAAAATTAGTATTCCATTTAGAAAGATGATTTTCTTTAGTTCAGAGGTCTTAGAATTGATCTGAGTGGGAAAAAAGTGTCATGCAAACATAGCCATGCAATCTGTCTGTATAAAGAAATTAATGCATTATGGGAGAAGACAAAGATTTTTATGATGAATGGACTACACCTCTATTAGTTCTGTACATTAAGCTGTTAGAATTAATAAAACATTTCATTTATTTTGAAAGTTTCTCAAAGGGCATGGGATTTTAAAGTCCCAGCAGCTCTGAATGATTCTGCATTATGTATTTTGATTTCCTTTATTGTTAGACTGAAATTGCATGTGTCAGGTTATATTGAAGCCATTTTAGGAGTCCAAGGAACACGTGAAACTCTCTCAGTGTGCTCAAACCAGCTGGAGAAAAGAGAAAAAAAATGAAATAATATGCTCACACTTTCGTTCAGTGACTGACTTGATGAACTAATTTTTTGCTTTTGTTGCCTTACTGAATTGTGCCGAATCTGTAAGCAAACATATCTACCATATAGCAAAATGACCAAAATGCAAATCTGTCTGAATATGTCTTTATAATTTAAACACAAAATGTTTTATACATATAGATGGATGTGTATGGTTATGTGTCTTAACTTCAATGTTTGCACACTGTCAGGACTTGTTTAAGGAAAAAAAACCAGTTCAAATTTGGGTCCTATGTCCCTTTAACTAAACAGCAATTATACAGAGAGGTTGTAGTTCAACATGGTGTAGTTTCCAGTTTAAAAATAAGGTTATACCTGTTTCTGAACCGTTTAAGGTTTCCAAATATTTTTTTTCCTTTTCAGAAGCACTGAAAATCTATTCTTCCACCCAGCAGAGGAGATGCATCGTCCACAACTGTTGTGATTGAAGTTGTTATCTGTCACCAGCGGGGACAGGCAGGGCTGTGTATGTACAATGGGTGTCTACAACTGAGTCTAATTGGGGGGCTGGAACTAGATGATATTTAAGGTCCTTCCAACCCAAACCATTCTGTGATTCTGTAATTCTAGAGGCAGGTGCTTTAGGGAGTCCTGGGCTGTCAGATGTGCCTTCCAGTTCATCTGTCCAGAATGCACCTCCAGTCAAAACTAGCATGCAGAGGGTATTGTTGTTCAGCTGGATCTTATTCTGACCACCTCTGGAAATGGCTGGTGTATGCATTTGGAAAGATCCTGAAGTTTTTACAAAACTTGGACTAGATGCTTAATTGTTAAAGAACTCAAGATTCATTGTGTGTCGTGTATGTTTCATGCTAAGTTATTGGACAAAACCCAATACTTACCTCAATATAGGTTAATAATACCCAACAAATCCCTAACTTTATGTGTATATGCTTAAGCCCTGTTCATCTCAATGAGTTTTAGGAAGTGTTTTGCCTCATAGGCTATGTGGTCGAACCGTTAAAAAGAAAATGTGTGTTTGCATTGGCAGCACAAATGTTAATTTTTATTTATTCTGATTTTTCTTATTTTAGCTGCCCCATTTGACACTGAATTTTAAATAGCTGCTTTTAAATTCTAGCAAAACTCACTGTAAGTCAATGTCCAATCCCAGCAGAAGTAAAGGAAAAGTAAACATCTCAGAAGTCCAACTTGTATTAGTAAGTGTGGAAGGGATCCGCAGTTCGGAGCAGCTTTTTGGTGGGATTGTCTGTGCTTGCTTGGTCACAGAGCAAATACAGGATAAGGCATCTTGCTTCTCTCTTCTCCACAAACAGGGCTTATTTAATTCTGACTGGCCTCCACGCTGACCAGTCAATCAACGGGACCACCCTCAGGGAGCCAGAGAAGAGACTGGCAATGAAGTGAGCTGCAGAGGATGGAAGGTGTGGAAACAGCCAAAAGCCTGTGCCATTTCTACTTTCCAGGAGTCAGAAAGTCATGATCATAGGTGGTGTCTCCTTTTCAGAGCTATGCTCATGATGCCTTTAAGCAGAGAGTTGCATCAGGGACAGAGTTGTGTGTGATGATTTAGCTGTGTGCTTTGTCAGCCACGGGAAAAGATCTCCACCTTAGAGTCAGGTGAGCATTGGACTCATCTCTGTTCCAAGCTATAACAGGTTATTGTGCATGAGGCATGGGAATATTGTGCCTGGAACTCCAGGAGAAATTTCCACAAATTAAAAAAATTAAAAGCAAGAAATGTGTCTAAACACAACTACAAGATTTGCTCTGTTTATATTTCAGAGTGGGCAAACCAGAAAGAAACATTAGTCTCACATATATATTTTTATAGCTTATGATTTCTTTAAATAATCATTTATCATTTTTAGTCAATAGGAAAAGGGACCCTCAGAGATATCATTTTTCTATGATATATTTGTTTGCAGACATTCCCTGGTTGCAGACAGGGAGTGTATTTGTGTATTTGTACAAGATTACTGCACAAATTCTTTCTTTTGTACAGTACCACAGCTGTTCTTTGGGTGACACTGTAGCTACTCCTGCTATTTCTACCACAGACCTGGAAAAACAGCAATAGTTGGCTTAGTTTTTGTACATGGTTAAAATTTAATACATTTCTATCTGTTAATCCTTATATAGCTTCTCCACAAAATTATTTAGTATCACATTTGGGAGTGAAAAGGGCAAAAACTTGAACATGCACTATAATACTTCAGTGTTTCTTGTAATTTTTCAAGCGACTATCTTTTAAGTAGTATAAAGATTTTTAAATAAAATTGATTTCAGTTTCCTGGTTTTAGCATATTATGGGCTGTCTCACCAATACCTTTAAACTAACCATGTGTATATCTTTATTGTAAAACAGTAAAAAGTATCACAGTGTCATCTTTAGGTTTTGACACCTGCTGTGAATTTAGAGCTTTTTCTGATTTTTTTTTAACCCAGTCATCTCACCGGGTTAATCACTTATCTATCTCCCAAATTATACAACTTCTCCCTTGCTCTGACCTGCACTTAATTTGCTTTACTCTTTACAGATTATTTTCTGCTAATGTGATTAGTGGGGTATTTTTAGGGATTATTACCGGAATCAGATCTGCTTTTAAATTCTTTAAAAGTTGTCATCTCTCTTTTGTCCAATTTATCAGATACACAATTATAGAACCTATTTTTTTTCCCAATTTCAGAGCAAAATATATATACACACAAGCTTATCTCTATTTCCAGCTGGAAAATGGGAATTATTTGTAAAAGTAATTAAGAAGGATTGATTCCTAATCAAATTAAAATACTTGGAAGCCATATTCTGTGAACCCAATTGTCATTTAAATAGGGTCTGAATTGGTACCTGAATAGACTAATAGTTCTGAAGGCAAAGCAATGATTTTGGTCCTTTATAAAGCAATGACTTATAGGCCTGAGCAAATACGTGACAGCAGCAGCGTCGTATATGAAGAGTTTTCAGTCCATGTGCAGACAAAGCGTTGGGGATTAGGCCCAGTCTGAGAGACAGGGTGGAGACAGCCTGGTAGGGAGAAGAATGAGCAGCAACTTGGGGAGCAATGTGTGGGGAAGCCACTTTCCATATAAAAGGCAGTCTGGAAAGGGGAGAGGGGGTCCAGGCGGAGGGTGTCTGGCAGAGACTGGCTGGGAGGACACTGAAGTGACCTGGACTGGGAGGAGAGGCAGACACAAGGTCGTGAGCAGGAGAGAAGAATCAGGAAGAGCCGCAGAACTCTCGTGGACGTCCCTGAATGCTGCAGGTTTCAGCACGAGGTGGTGTTTGTGGGGAGTGTGTTCCCACTGCCTAAAAAGACAGTGCTCCCTCCCAAAGAAGTGATGCAGGTCAGCAAGGGAAGGCCACACGTACTCAGGGTCCCTCACGTCATAGAGAGGGAAGAGGAAATTGTGGGTTGCCCCTGAAATGGGAACTGGTCAGAATGGCTCGTGTGTTTGCAATCCTAGAGAAATTTGCTGTGTTCCCACCCAAGCAATTGTGTAGTGAGGTTTGTGGGGGGAGTTTCCCTGTTAAAGATGTCAAGAACCAAAAGAATCGAAAGATGTTGAAATGGCAATGGAAGGAACAACAACGGAGGGCGAGGGTGAGCCACAGGCACCGGGGTGTAGCCTGAGGCCTCTGGGATAGAGCAGGGGAAGAGAAGTGTCAAGGTCTGTGCCTGGCACCCGAAGAAGAGCATCAGGGACTTCCTTGTGGAAGGACCGTAGTAGCACTTTCTCCCTGCTTTCACACAGATTGATTTTGTTCCTCTCTCTCCAGCTTTGCCTGTCCTCCATGTCTTTGACTGCTGAGGAATGAGAGTGGCCTGGGCATTTGGGCAACACAGGGAAAGCATGGCAGAGGGAGGCTGAGCTGAGGGAAGAAGAGCACCTGCACCAGGAAAATACAGCTGCCAGGAATCTACAATCAGCTTTCTGCAGCTGTTTCTTGTGCCCCACCCCGAGGATGCTGTTTGGCCCAAATCTGCAAGCTCTTTGTATGTCTCTATGCTTACCAGCTTCTCACTTCCACCCTTCTGTTATCTTTCTCTCCTTGTATTTCCATAATCATATTTTTCTGGTTCTCCTTGATACTTTTTTTTTTCTGATTCTTTCAAAAGAAGACCACATGAGGTAGAGGTAGGTAGAAATATATAAAAAAGATTTGCTGATTTTGGCCCAGGTCAAATGCCCTTGGGTATATCCTCTTGTAAGTTTTCTTTCCAAAGAAAAATTTAGATTTCAGATTCCTGATTGTGCAATATGTAAATATAAAAGAGACTGTTGACAAAGAGGATTGGAAAGACTTAATTTATGTGAACAAAAAATTTGTGGATTAAATTGTCTTAAAAGCGTCTGTTTCTGTTTACATTTACATCTCACTCAGAATAAATTTTAGAAATTAAAACTTATATTGAACCATTAGGAATTAAACTACAACTCTGAATGATTGTCATGGAAATTTATTTTCTTCATAATTACATTTGTTTCAGTAAGAGACACAAAAATAAAAGTTGGAAGAAAAGCTCTTTCATTTGACAAAACCAAACAGTTGCCATGACTGCTATAGGATATTGGTCCAGACTGGTTAAAGCTCTGGAATAGTGAGATAATTTGCAAAGTAAAATGCATATGCAAATTAGTTGATCGAATCAGTACACTATTTTTCCTGCTGTTTGAAGTGAAAGAAGGAAAAGGCAAGACAAACAGTAGCAGGATGACATAATATATGTTACTATTGTTAACATAATGTAATAAATGTAATAAACACGAGGAAAATGAAATCTCCAGCCCTCGTGAGGCTATGGACAGCAGCAATTTCAGCGACAATGCAGTGTATAGCTGAGATTGCATCTGATACACGAGCAAATAGGGATGGCATTTACTCCATCTGACTTACATTATCTGCAGTGTTGTCATCTGGACTTCTCTTGCAGGCAACAGGGAGAAAATACCTCGTACAGGGCAACAGTTCAGGCTGCACATGGCAGCTTGGTCCTCACAACCCTTGCCTGGTTCTCAGTAGAATATTAGTAACTAGATTACTTCCAACAACCTGGCAAATGTTAGGTGTTAATTACTATTTTTTAGACTTTCACACCTTTATATGTAATGTGCTGGAGGTTTTTCTAGATCTTACTGTAAGGAAAACTTTCAATGAGCTGAAGGTCTATAGTCATGTGACATTTCTATCTGCAATGAGCAAGTCACTACTGAGATTAAGTCCTGTCAGCTTTCATTTTGAAAAAAATGCCTACATTTTGTAGAAGAAAAATCATATCTAGATTCCTAAAATTTGCTAAAATCAATTAATGTTTGGCAATATACTCAGAAAATGAGATTTTTGTTTTTATCTATTCTAGGTCAAAAAGCTGGCAGGTATTTACTGAAGCAGCTCTGGCTTGACTGGTATGCATGCTGAGGGATCTTATTGTGACATTAAAATTGGTACTGGAGAGTGACCAATGGAGAACGATGAAAATGCCCATTCTGAGTAACAGACATGATGATTTTTTATATCTAGTGTCTGTTTTCCACTCCAGAAGCGTAATATGGCCAGGGAATTTTTATCCTTTCTTTGAAGACTTAAATAACTACCAGGACATAATTAAATAAATAGTAACCCTGTATTAATTTAAAAAACAGTAGACTTCCAGGTCTCCACAACTGAAAAAATGTAGTTGTTGCAATTTGTAATGACAATCCTTCTGCTCCACTGTTTACTCAATATATTAAATCAGCTCCTTAGAAAAAGCTCTTTGGAGTTGTACTTAAAATCTCTGGAAAGCATTGCGTTTGTATGGGATTCTACAAACAGGATAAGATAATTTCTCCTGCTGTATACATGCCAAACGAATTAGCATTACTGACCGAAAAATTTTAATGGCACAAAAGGATGAGGTTCAGTTCTCCCGAGAAAACCCAGGGAAGGAAGTGGCCATCAAGCCAGACTTCATCACAGAACGACTCTCATTAATTTTAAAAATCTGCTGACTTTTTGGAATGGTTACAGCAAATGACTTATGAAATGAAAAATTCTTTCCCAACCCAGTGAGCTTTTCAATCAATGTTCTCCATGATGTGCTGTTTGCTAGCTGTCTCAACTCAGCAACCCTAAAAATATTTAGCAATATAAATGTACATTTTAATAGCTTGCTCTGATCTCTCTTTAGATATCTGGCTTTCATGATCTGCCTCCATTCATCCACAATCTCTGGTGCCATCAGCCGAAAAGTCACTTTCTCTCCAGGGTTCACCTGAAGGCGTCTGAACTACTCAGCTCCCCCAGCCCCCACCTCAGCACTGCTCCACATCCCCATCAGTCTCACCAAATTTTCTTTACTTTTTTTTTCTCTCTCATGAAAAATATAATAACAGTTTCTTCCTGTGCATACTCCATGCCCTGAGGAGAAGATTAAATTAAATTAAAACTTAAAAGAGGCTTTACCAATGGCTTAAATTTCTAGTTAAACTGCCTAAGCTCCAAATAAGTTTTATGCAGGTTATTGTTCTTCAGCTAAAGCACCATTACTGTAAGTCTTTGTAGCAGACAGACTAATCACTGCTGAGGGGCAGAGGGTTTGTTTACTAACCAGCCACAATGCTCCTTGCTGACTAACTTTTCCACCTTTTTCTGAGTGTTTAACTTGTTTTTTTCTCAGTGGTCAAACAGGATCTGGGAAGCCATCAGGTACTGTCCCCCTGGGGAAGGAGGGCATTTTGCACCAGAAATTAAGCTATTTGGGGCATACCCTTTACACAATCCACAGGAATCATCAGGGTCATGACACAAGGTTTCCTATGTGTTTGTGTTTTATTAACAGTAGCTATTGGAGAGGCGTTTGTCTCTCTGCCAAACAACACACGTGCCTAAAGCACCCTGGTGTAAACCCAGCATCACAACTGCTGGTTTAGGAGAGCAGCAGGGAAGAGCAAAAGCCCGTGGAGATGCTTTGAACAGGCCTGTGCTGTGCTGTGCATGAGCCCTGTAGCAAAGCTGGCTGCTTCAGCAGGAATCTCTCTGCTCCTGAATGGCACAGCTCCTTGTCCTGGCAGGGAGGGAGACAGCCCTGCTGGGGTGACAGCCCTGCTGGGGTGACAGCTCTGGTGCTGTCTGCTGAGGGAACACACAGAGCAGAGGTGGGTGCTTCAGATAGAAAGAGTTATTGGTTAGTTACAGCTTAAATTTTCTCTGTGATTCTCTACGTCCTTTTCAGTAGTTTGTGGGATAAGCTAAGGTTCCCCAAGGCAGTGTCAGGGCCAGTCCTGTTCAATGCCTTTATTGATGATCTGGATGAGGGGATTGAGTGTACCCTTCACTAAGTTCACAGACAATATTAAGTCAGGTGGGAATGTTGATCTGCTGGAGGGTAGCAAAGCTCTACAGAGGGATCTGGACATGCTGGATTGATGGACCAAGGCCTACGGTACAAAGTGCAGCAAGGCCAAGTTCTGGGTCCCACACTTGAGTCACAACAACCCCAGGCAGTGCTACAGGCTTACGGAAGAGTANCATAGAAGGGCAGTGGAGCTGGGGAAGGTTCTGGAGCACAAGTGTGGGGAGGAGCAGCTGAGGGAGCTGGGGGGGCTCAGCCTGGAGAAAAGGAGGCTCAGGGGGACCTTGTGACTCTCTACAACTCCCTGACAGGAGGGTGCAGCCAGGTGGGAGTCAGTCTCTTCTACCAGGAAACAAATGATAGGACAAGGAAATGGCCTCAAGTGGTGCCATGGCAGGTTCAGGTCAGACATCAGTAATAATTTCTTTAAAAAAAAGAGTTGAAAAGCACTGGAACATGCTCCCCAAGGAGGTGGTGGAGTCACCATCCCTAAAGGTGTTCAAGAAATGACTGGGCGTGGCAATCAGTGTCTTGGGCTGGTTGACAAGGTGATGATCAGTCAAAGGTTAGACTCAATGATCTTGCAGCTCTTTTCTAACAAAATGATTCTGTGATTCTGTCTGTAGAGTTGGAGGAAGACACTGGAGGATTATCTACCTTCAACACACAAAAGCTGTGGAACAAATTCTTGCTGTGTAATGAAGATCAGTTTCTGGTGCTGGGGGTGTCTGAGAATTTTGCACTTGTCTGCAGTCACCTTGGCTCTGGATGGTATGGGATGACCACAGCCCTCCTTGTCTCACAAACATCAAAGGTATTTCTGCACTGATAAAAAATGAAAGCACATACGGTTATGTCACTCTAATGAATAACAGAAATGTGTAGCATTTCTGTGTGTAATAAATATTACCTTTCTGTGCTAGGTAAATAAAACTGGTTTTCTTGCAATGACTTACATCCTAGGCCATCATAAAAGAACATGTTCATGATAAATATGAACTGAGAAAATCTGAAGCAATAGGGATTGTCAGATAACTTTCAACAAAGTGAGCAAGCAAGATGATTTTTAAAACCTTCCCCATTGTTTCAGTTATTCTGTGTATGAAGGATAAAATTTTAAACAATAGCTCCTTGATTGCATATCCCTGTAAGACACATAGGAAGGTCAAAAGAGGCATGGAAAATTCAGGAATAAAAGAGAAGTTTGCACCTTACAATTTGTTGGCATGAAACTGAAGCAGAATCGTCAAAGTCTGCACTTGTTTGTCAGTGAGAAGAGTCTGCTTGGACGTACAGCATGTGATAATATAATCCTTGCTATTAGTACAGCATGAATGATGTTCTGCTGTGGATTAAAGAGAAATGAGGAGAAACAGCAGGTTTCAGAGCTGCTGGCCGTGGCACCATCAATTACCTGTCTTGCTTAGGTCCCAGGAGGTCTGGCATTTTCCCAGCTATAACTCCTTTTAGGCAACATCTCTGTGTTGGAACTGAGAAGCATCACTGTGCTACCTACCTGATGTGTGGCAAAGTCCTTGTGCAACAAGTTAAGCTCAGTGTAAAATTATGTCGAAGACAGCATGTGAGGCAGCACAAAATTATCTTCATGAATTGGATTTTTTTCTCTTTTTTTGGTGACAGCAATGGCCAGACATTTTATCAGCTAATCAAAAAATGGCATTCAATAGACTAAGCCGGAATTTAAGCCTCACAGAATGTTTTGAGATTAATTGATTCAAACAACTGGTCTTTTTTTCCTTTATCTTGTATATGAGCATATACAACAGCAACTAAACCCCCAAACTTGAACTGCAGGTTGAACCTTGTTGAAAAACATGGAACTTGACCCTGCTTACCTTTCCCTTGTTTCACAAGGGTGCTCTCTTACACAGGACACAACCCTAAAGTAAGAAAAAAGAATACCAGGTGTGGTTTGAAAAGGTATCTTCACATTTTAAAAGAGTTTTGAGGGATATCATGTTCCAGGAGAAGAGATGTAAATCTGTCCCCTGACTTTAAATGACGGGTCTCTTTCTGAGCAAAATGTTAGAGTCTATGCCAGAGTGATAATTTTCTCCAGAAATCTCCACTTGGTGTTGTTTATTTTTTTCCCTTAAGTCTGGTGCTATAATTTTTTTTTAGCCTTTCCATTCTCTTTTGTTATCCCTGAACTCCATGTTTCAGTCCTACCAGTCCTGCATTATGCTTATATATGTGCTACAGTAAACACATGCAGTGTTTTGTCCAAAGTCTTCCAGATTCTTGCAGTCTCGGGAGAGGAACATGAGGATGGCCTCAGGAAAGGAATCATAAATAGGTGCATATTTGCTCTTGTGACTGTATACTTTAATCTAATTGAGCATTCATGGAAAAAAAAGTCTGCTTTATTACTTACCATAAATCCAAGATAATTCTATTTAATGTTCCTTTAACTGACAGAAAAGGATAAACATAGCTAACTATAAACATGACATAAATAAAATCTGGCATTCCTCCCATTCCCCACCCATTGTCCCAGTTGGCTATTTTATCATATCACTCGATATAAAATTTAACAGTATGGTATATAAATGATCCTTTTTTTTTTATTCTTTTGCATAATAATTGGATGGTTTCCAGTAATAAAGAATAGTAAAGCTACAATTTATTCCAAATCATAAACATCTTTGTTTTATATGTGCTTCTTTGCTTTTATTGTGGAGAAAACAATACAACAGCCAACAGAGAGCTACATCAGCAGAAAGCAATAGTTGTTTGAAAAGAACTAGAGCCACTTGAATTCTGTCAGAATTTAGCTGACTTGGTGTCTTACTCCTTGGCTCAGGGAAGTAGAGGAGATGCTAAAATGGTGACACAAATTGATGTTAATAAATTAGCACGCTCATAAAAGGAGACTCCCAATTTTAGTGCTAACAGCACACCATTATACGCAGCATAATGTAGTTTAAAAGGCACACTGATAAGTGGCTGTATTCAAATCCATTTCTGTGCCCTTTTGTGTTCTTATCTACCCTGGTCCAGCAGACAATCCAGCTTTTCACTAACCTTTGGCACTCCACCATCAGCAATAATCCCTGCTCTCCTTTATGTCCCTGTAGCTCCCATAATGAGCATCACCTGTGGTATGTGACATTTGGAAAAAAAAAGGGACCTGCTCCGGTGCCTGCTGGTGGAAGAGGCTGCACTGCTCAGGGCCCATGGGAAGCTGTCTGTGAGCCCCAAAGCAACGCCAGGGAAATGGCTGAATGCCCCTCATCCCCACCGAGCTCAGCCTCAGCCCCTAATCCTTGTAATTGCTGCTTGCTAAAAGGAAATCACCACACAGGGTCCTGAACTCACACAGCGTGCTTGGCCTGCTTCTAACAAAACTGTAAGATAGCTTGCAGTTGAGATAAATTCCTTATTTGAACCAAATAGATTACCATGGCAGAATCTCAGTTTTAAAGGAATTGATTTCCTTTAAATACTAATTTTAAGCAGGTATTTTTGTAATCATATGTGTTTTTTAATTCCTCTTGTATATTTTAAGTGTATTTATACTGAGATTGGAGACTTTTTCCCTCTAGGAATTTATATATATCTATCAATAAATATGAACATGAACATTCATATGTATGTAAACAACTTTGAATTGTAGCAGCTCAGTAAGGGAATAAGTGGGCTTGTAATTTTTTCAAAATAACAGTTGATAATGAAGAGAACTTTGAAAATAATGGGTTTTCTAGAGCTATAAGCAGAATACCGAAACCTAAGAAAAAATAAAGCAGAATAAGAAAGCAGCAGAATAAGAAGCTGAATAAGAAAATAAGAAGAATACCAAAACCAGAAATACTTAGAGAAATGTAATTCTCACTGTCTGAACAGAGTGCTTTTCAATCCTTTCTTGTTTGGTGGGTTATTGGGATTTTTTTTTTCAGAAGAAAAATCTAGCTGAGAAGTTTAATAAACATATTTTCTTAAAGCAAAGGTCAGTTTAGCACCAAGACTCTTATTCTCAATTGTAAAATTAGAGACATGGTGTCAGGGTTTTCAACATGGCAGCAAACAGTCTTCCAAAATCAGAAACCTACCAAAATAAAAGCTTTTTGTTGCTGGACTGATATGTTGAAAGAAGTAGAATTCAAGTCAAGAAACGTCCCAGACTAAAAACAATTTCTCTAGTAGTAGAAATACAGGAAGATTACCAGGGCTATACAACAAAACTATTCTGTCTCGTAATACAATTTGCAATAAAGGAGGTAATATTATTTTCTCTTTCAGAAATTCACTGAGACAGACAGCAAAGAAATAATGTATTTTGAACTGTCAGATATGCTTACCATATTTTAGCATCTCATTTATGTATGTCTGACATCTGATTTTGCTCTGGACTTCCCCAAAGAAATAGATGTATGGTCTCAAGATATTGCCTTTTAAAAAGAGAAAAATATTCAGTCATGTGATGAATCAGCAGATAACACAGGCAGAATATTCTGCCTCTTGAAACTGAGTGACTGACTGGCAATACACCATAAATTGTAACCCTGCTCTGCACATCCTTTATTTTTTATTGGAGGAAGTGAACAAGTTGTCATGTTACAAGTATCACATTAACTACTATCTATTGGTTGGTTGTTTTTTTGGTTTGGGTTTTTTTTTTAAACTCATAGCAAGATATGTGTATGGAGGTAAAAAACATACCAGAAGGAACTCTGTGAACACGACAGTCTAAAATCTTCTACTATCTAAAGGAACTTGCTACCTTACAGCTTGGAGTCCTGGACATTACTCATCAGAGAACACAAACAATAATACCAGGATTATAATGCCACCCACCAGTTTTGAGGATTAGTATGCCAAAGGTTTGGTTCCCCCATACTGGTGCAAAATAATTCTGCCTAGCAGGAAAAAACAGACCTCTTTTAGCTAATGTGCTCATCTGCAAAGCAATTTATATAATTTATGTTGCTTCAGACTTTGCTCCTGGCTTGTGAGTACAGGAGTTGGGGCTCCTAATTATTTTACAGACATGAAAAAAACTTTCAGTTAGATCACTTTGTTTTCTCATTTTTTACCTAATAGTTTTGAAAAGGTATTGGAGGGCTATAAAAACACCCATCAAATGCAGCTCTGTTGCACTGCAAGGCCAGCCACGTTGCTGTAGCACAGGGAGACATCCACGTACCACATGAACCTCAGAAAAATCTCCTGAAACATGGGGGAATTGTGGGTTCTCTAGAAAAGAAAGGTAACAACAAATAAAATATGTAGAGACCTGTCTAGAGTGCAGTCCTGCTGCGAGTGACTCTGGCTGTCCTGTGGTCAGTGATGTTAGGCCTCTTACAAGTTTTTGACCAAAAGTAGTGGAATACTTCAGATTTAGTTGGTCACAGGAATCCATCCCGATCCCTATCAGTTTTTCCTTCGCTTTCATGTGGGCAAGTGCAGCCACAGAGAAGCCATGAAGGGGTGAGACCTGAAGAGAGATTCAGAGCCCCTTGATAGTGGTTTCCATTTCTTGGTAAAAATTCGAGGTTTCAGCTTTTTCATGAACTCCTCTGTCGTTCAGAAACAGGAGAATTGGAGCTGCTCACACATACCAAGCCTGCAGTCACCAAAGTCACATTCAGTCACCAAAAGCTGCCTGCAGCACACGAGCAGCAGGGCTGGGTGAAGCTGGATGTCCACGGAGATCCCTGGAGAAGGAACCCAGATGAGGTGGGTGTGAGAGGTTTCATACATGGGGCAGGAGGCTGATTTGTAAGTTGCTACTGGAGTTTTTTTCTCTTGTTGGTTAACGGCACAGAAATTTGTTCCTTTCACAAAGATCTACTTCCTTGGACCTTACTGATTCATTAGGAGCCTCCTTCTCGTGTATGGGATTTCTTTTGTGGGAGAAGAGGACAAGAGTAGAAGGAATGGGAAAATTGTTGTGTAAGCTGGGGTTGTGCAAAAATTGCAGGGTTCCAGTGCTGTTGTTACTTTAATTATTCAAATAAACAAGAGACATAAATTATCTTGACAGTGCCTGCTGGCCACCTGCCTAGCCAAATGTTGGAGAAAATATGTATGATATTCAAGGAGGAAATACAGTTAAAAATGGCGTTGTTCTCTTCCAGTGAGCTTTATCTGCTATTAGTGTTTAATTAGTAACTGTAAAGAGATTTCTTTCTTAACTATTGAGTGGGATTTTTAAATAGTGACTATACTAGGTAAGGATAATTAAGGGACTATTCTGAATATAATCTTGGCCTTAATAAATGTAGTAGGAATGTTTCTTCTTTCCCTCACTTGTTATTGTGTTGAAAGAAGCAAAATAAACAAAAATTTTCTTATGCTTAGTAAGCTCAATGAGGCTTTACTGGAAATACTTTTATCCTTAATAAATAAAACAATTTCATTAGTGAAACAAAGCCATTCAGTCAAAAACTAGCAATAGACTTAAACTAATAGTTTTGCTGTTACACATTTATTTTTCACCACTCCACTGTGTAAGTTGCCTCAAGATACTGAGAAGCTTTGTTAATTCTAGGAAGCCCCTACTCCCTGAACTCTTCTTTCTTGCTCCCATCAGCCTTTTAGTCTCACTGGTACCCTCATCCAGTATCCTTCCACAGACCAGGAACAGGTCCCTTCTTGAAGTGCTCCTTCCTGCTCCATCTCAGCTCACAAAGCTGGCTGCTCATGCTGGAAAAATGGAGGATTTCTGTGGAGCAGCTGAAACAAAAGCCATACACAGTGAAACAACAACACGACCTGCAGCCGCAGTAGGCTTCTGTTGAGTTGAATAGCCTGACACATGGTGATGGTTTTCGGCCAAATTAGTAGTGGCATGTCTTCTGGAAAGGGGGAAATCCTGTCTTTTTATGATGAATATCAACAAAGGACTTCGCCTGTTTATCTTAACAATGTTGAAATGAGAAGAAGAACAAGGCCAGGGTGGAGTAGAGGAGAGAAGCTTTAAGCGGAAACACTTCAGAGACTTAAATGATTTCCATATTCACTAAATAGCAAAGATTTCTAGAGTTAACTGTGAGCATATATTTGCTTATTAGAGATGCATGGGAACAAAAATAAACTGAGGTGGTTTTAGAATAAGCTTCCCAGAAGTAAATAGCTTTTGACTCTCTCTTTTTAAATATTAAAATTCCTCTCAGTTGTATTTGAAGTGTTTAATGAGAGAGAAAAAAAATGTAGCCTATTCCAATCTTTTCCCCAGCTGAGCTACAAATTTGCTTACAAACTTACTGTTATCATGAAGTTAATAATCACAGTGACAGCAGAGAACAGTTGGAGTGTGAGAGGCTTTCGTTTCTGCTGGGTTCAGAATCCTGCTAATGACTCCCATTCGCTCTTTCCTTCCCTCCTCTTCTGGAGCCCTGTCAGATGCCCGCCACCTCTCAGAGCACATTAAGCTTAATGTGAGATTTGAGAATGTGCAGAGTGCTGCCCGATGTCAGAGCTCTCTGGCAGAGGAGTTGTTGGAATTAAAATCGCATGTTAAGTCTGTGGTGGAATTAAAACAAAAGTTAGAAAAAGAGAGAGCCTGACTGATTTCTTCCCAAGGGCTTTGCCTGTACAGCAGGTTCCTGACAGCGAGGGGAGCAGGAGAGAGCAGGATTCAGGACTTCTGACTCTGAGAAATCTCTGATCACGCTTGGTTCCACAACACATGATCAAGACCATTTCGTGAAAACCCATAAACAAGTTGGAAAGTAAAAGAAAGGCAGGCTGGAGCCAAGCTGACCCCCTTCAATCACCCAGTAAAGTATACATGACTTGTATTCAAAAAGTTTCAGTCAAGCCGGCTAGACCTTTCACATCACAAGTAAAGTGAGATTTTTTTGCACTGAAGAAAAATCTATGGCCTTTCATGTATGAAATAGTGCATATTGAAATCAAAAACAACCAACAACCATGCAACCAATGAAAACAACCCGAGGTGTTCATGAATACAGCAGATATTTTTCCTCAGTTGGGGAAGATGTTATAACATTCAAGTGAATGCATTCTTTGTCTCACTCAGGACCCAACCCAGCTGATAGCATATTAAAATTAAAACCTTTTTCCAGTATTATGGCATAGTACATACAGCAGTTAGGAGCAGACTAAAGGTGCTTCCAACCCAGTATCTGGCCTCTGACAGGGTCAAATTATGAGATCTTAGAGATCTTAAGAAATGGAAAACATGGGGTAATCTTTTCTCCCATATAGTCTCCAAATTCTGTAATTGGTCTTTCATTTGCAACTAAACTGCAGTTTTTGATTTGATGAACCAGAAGTTCAGTTACATCACTGTTTCATAGATATTCATGGAAATTTCCTTCATTTTATCTCACTTCTTCTTTACTTATTCATATTCTAAGCAGATTTTAAAAGTGCTACTGCAATGAGTAACATCATCTAATTATAGCATGAGTAGTACTTTCTTTCACTGACTTCCCTCTCAGTCTTATATTACAAACATGAATGTTTTCTTCTCTACTTTCTCCAAGCCATTCATGATTTTGTAGCTGTTGTTTGATTATATTTTATTATTGTATTAGAGTTGTTTCAGTTTATATTATATTTTATTATCTCATGCATGTCCTTTCATTTATCTCATTTCTAAACTGTAGAGTTATAGTTGACCTCAGTTCCCCTATAGAAAACAAAGCATGATAGTAATTTTTTCTGCCTCTTCCCTGTACCTTATCTCATGCTAAAATGTAAACTTTGGAATGGCATGACCAGGTTTGCACATGGCAGTCAGAACATGGACAATTTTGCTAGAAGAGGTGTAGTTTTACAGGGAATCCAATCCACTGCAGAGAATGTGTTCTCAGATTATTATCCTGACTGGACTATGGCAAATAGATGATAAGGGGAGGGGATGAGGCATCAGCTGAAAACAAATCCTTCAATTTTTTGTTATGATTCCTTGATTTTACAACCTTTGTAATAATGTTCTAACATATATTTTCATAGAGGAGTTGTGACTTTTACAAAATGTGATAATTCACCAGAAGAGAAGTCTAATAAGAGGCTTAATGATCAGATTTTAAAAGCACTATTTCAGATCAATTCAACAAAAGCAAATCTTCTGAACTGGGAGCTTAAAACAAAATGCAAGATGAGTAGGTTCCAACTGGAAGACAAATTTCAATTCTGCAGAAATTTAATTTCTCTGGAATTCTCAATATTCATGTTGAACATGAACATTTATCTTGAACACATGCAAAGCATAAAAAACTTGTCAAATCCACTATTCAGAAGTCAGGAAACAAAAAGCCAGGATTGTGACTTGGTCCCTCTGCTATGTATTTAGTAATATACTAATCTGTAATTACATTAATATGTAGATTATGTCCATAGGAAACCTTCTTTATTCAGTGTACAAAATTAACAGCACTCCCTTACTGATTCAATAGTTTATTTCATCTTCCATGGTCAATGCAAGGTCACAGGCTTTACTTAACTGCAGTCTATTAAAACTCTGTTCCAAAGCAAAAATTATTAATTCCTGATGGGCCTTTTCTCTCCTATCACCATTCTGATGTTTCAGTGTTTTAGACACATTAATGAATGTATCCTGCCTGTGCAGTCATGAGGGATGCTGGGAGCTGGCTCACAGAGATAAAAGTTTAAAGTGTACACTCACATTGGGGTTCAACTTCACGTGTACAACTGGCTCTTGAGAGTGCTTAATGCTCTTTTGGATGTTAAAGCAAGAGAAACGTGGATTCAGTTGCAACTGTAGGGCTCAAACTTCTTTTTCAATCAATTCCATCTCCAAGAAGAAATGTCCAGCTCATCCTGGCCAGCTGCTTGCCTAGGGCACACACATGCAGGGCATGCACATCCCAGACAGGGCATTCCTCTCCACCCTGAACATGAAATTCCCTTTTTCTCCCTTGCAAAGGGTTTTCAGAGAAGTTGTGGATGCATTCCCAGAACAGGAGTTGTCCTCTGAGAACTTTGTTTCTGACCTGAAAGATTCAACTTTCAAGTTATTTTAGTTAACTGAAGTCACACTTGCGTTTACAAAAGTTATTTATTTGTCTAAATTGTTGTTGAATGACAGAAGAAAAGCAAAAGAGAAATCCAGTAAAAAGAGAAATTCAATAATCAGTAGATCCCTTTCCAGCTGTCATAAAACTGCTCTAAAAAACTGCAGATATCATTGCTGTTCAAAGAATGTTCACCGAGTTTTTCAGGTGGGTGAAATATCTTGCTGTAGAAATGGTAGAGCTGGTTTCTATGAGAATTCAATTAGAATGGGAAAAGCTCAATTTCATTGTTCAAAGTTCAGCAAAATTACATGCTACTCAATAGGTTTTACCATGGAAAATGAGAGAAAGCTTGAGCAGTGAGCAGTATTAACATGCTTAGCAATGAAAAATCATTAGAGTTCCATGTGAGTTTATCTGGATGACAAACTTGATTTCCTGTAAAAAGAAGTGTAAAAAGTGTCCTATTGCAGCATTTAATTCAAACAAAGAGCTTCAGTATTTTCTACCCCCTCCAGGCATTAGAAAGTACCCTTGAATTTTTCTGTTTTGTATTATGTAAATTTATTTGTTTATGGTTATATTTATCTCCTTATATTCTGTCTGAATCATCTGAATTACAAGCTGTAATTAATTCACTATTACTGCATTATGTGCTGAAAACATACATAAATAATGAATATATTTTGGATGTGTCTTGTTTGTTTTAAGCATTTCACCTAAGCCTTCAGAATTTCCTCAGGCCATCACTTGTGCCTTTGCTTCTTGCCAAAAAAATGTAATATTTAATAGTACTATTCCTTTTTTTATTGCATTTGTTGCTGAGTTTTATGTTAGGAACTACGATAGCTTCAGCACAGCAATTGTTGATTTATTGGATTTGAGTTTGAACACCGACTTACGTTAAAACAGAAATGGTTTAATTGATTGCTCTAGAATTTCACAGGTAAATTTCAGAGTCACCTAACTTTCACAGAGATAGACCACGAACTGACTCAACTCACTTGCAGATATTTTAAATTACAAACACGGGCAGAAATTAGGCTATGGCACGGCTACCATAGCCTTTAGTCCTGTAAAAACACCAGAACTCAAGCAGAAAAGACCTTCCCCTCCTGCAGATGTTGGGCACCCCTCTCAATCAGGTTTCAACAAGCACAGCCACGGCGAGGGCAAACCCCCCACGCTGTGTTTTACACTCTCCAGTGCAGGGCTGTCTGTTTTTCCACCAGCAGAGAATTCTCCTGGCTTTCCTGCCCACCCCATTGTCCTGCTGCTTTGTTCTCTCCATTGTTTTTTCCTGCAGAGTGATGCATTGCTGTATCTTCTCTTGCTGCAGCTGAAGTAGAGCCATCCATCATCCCAATCACTGGAACTAAGGACCTTATGGACTGGGAGTAAATTATGTAGCTTTGGGGAGGGAGAGAGGAAAAAGAGCAAGAGTTTTTTTGTGTTTGGGCTGTGGGTTTTGTTTTGTTTGTTTTCTCTCCCTGAACCTGCTTTTTTGTATTAATGTTTCCTTTTACATAATAATTCTGCCTTGCTTAGGATCATAGTAAGGTAAATGCAGCCGAAGTAGTTTCATTATTTCCAGAATGTAAATTTAATCAATACAAATGCAGTTAGCAGCTCCGTAGCTGACTCGACTGTTGCTTGAATCTGAATTTGAGTTTCATTTGTGTCTTTCCTTTCAACTTTAATGTAATGCAGATGCAGACTTCACTGAAATAAATGTCCAGTAAACCATAAAATAATGCTGCATAGGTGTTGAGTCCAATTTACTGTTACAGGCAAACTCCTCTTCCCATTCAGATAAAATAAAATCCAAGAGAGGCTCCTGGTTTTAATTTTAAAGACTACAAATTATTAAAACCTGAAACTTTGCCCTCAGTCTAAGTCATATCTTGGCACTTAAAATTAAGTCTTAAATCTAACTCATAAACTTAACCAGAGCCCAAAATCTCAGCAGTGCATCCTGTCTAACTAGGACCACTGAAAATAAAGGAGATGATTAGGCCTAATTTTCACTCCTATTCCTGAGTATTCCCGAATGTCTCTTCCTTCTGGAGCCTTACAATATCTCTGGCCTTTCACTTCAAACTTCTGGCTTCACACCCCTCTCTCCACCTTGTCATCTCCCTGATGGGAGAACTGAAAAGTACTTCTTCCCCTTCAAAATTTTTCAATGCCTTAAAGGGATTTTTCCACTTTGAATTAAGCTTCAAGTTTATACCAATTAAATTGCTTTTAAGGATCCAAGGGACAGAGCTACAAAGAGCCCTGTAAGATTTGGGTATTAAGGTGAGAATTTTACTTCTGGCAAGGCCAGACTAGGTTTGATATCCCAGTTACTCCAGACTGGCTCTTGATGTTCAGTGCATGTCTGAAATGATGGAACAAAGGAATAATGAAACTGCAGTTTAATGACAGAAGCGCCTTGTTTTTCATAGCCTTGTCATGGAAATTGTGTAAAAATAAATTTGAGCATTCTTTGTTGGTATAGTTAATGAAACACCCAAAGATGCTCCTATAATCTCTTTGATAATTAACCAACGAGCCTTAATGCCACCGTTGATTCAGAGAACAATGAAATATCCTTTCCAGTGTTTCAAAGTAAAATGAATTTACTCTGCATTTGGTAAACTTAGAAAATCTGTTTAAAAATATGCTCAGAGAACAGTCTTGTAAGTCCATCAGCTTTTAGCTAACCCTTTTGGGAGACGCTGTACAAGGAGCTGCCCTGCTATCAGAGGTGATTTAAGCTTAGGTCCATCTGGCAAAGACTTGACCAAAAATCACCTTCTCTGTGCCCTAAAGTCTGCTTTGTTGTGGGATGAGGCTGAGGAATGGGGCCCTGGTGGGCCATGAGGCAATCACACCTCTGTACTGAAGCTTTGGTGTAACGTGGGAGGAATCATCTGTGCATCTGGTTGCACACCAAGTGCTGGCATATTTACCTGAGAATTTACTTTCTTCTTTGTGGAAGGAAGTGCAGTTCTCTGGGGCTTTGTACAGCTTATAAAATGAACAGTACCATGAAATTGGCATTAGTTTCTTCTTTGCCAGAGTATGAGTTAAAACTATGTGCACCATGTAGAGGGTTTTTTTAAATTCTCCTATAAGACTATGATCTTTAAGTGGGTAAAACCTTTTTTCCCAGCTGTGATATTTTACACCTTTACTCAAATTCACCCTGGCTGACAGAACATAATGAGCCATACTTGCTCCAGCCAAGGAATGATGTAGATCTACTCAGATCCACAGAATGTGACCTAGTACCTCTCTGAAGTTTACAGCTTCAAGGCCATGTATAAGGATAGAGCATTGCCCCACTGAATAAAACCAAGTACATCTACTTTTGTGATGAGTGTCATGCCTGTTCCTGATTCCTGAAAGAGAAGCTGGTAAAATGAGATAGAGCCTCTTCAACCAGTGTAAGTTCTAGTCTAGATGCAGTCTAGAGAGCTGGCAGTTACCTGTGGGGTTATAATGAAAAACGATGGAGAATTTCACACAGTGGCCATCAAGGTGTGTTAATTATCCACCTGCATATGGTAGACTAAATTACATGCCATCAATTAATTTCTCATATTGAGCCAAAAATATTTACTCTAAACCAAGTTATTTAGAACCTATTCTTGCTAAGGTGAATTCATGGGTGCAATTTCCAGACAGAAATCCCTGAAGTCGTTCCACACCCCCCACTGAACAGCCATCAGACTGTTTTGCTGATATTCTGGGCTGGGTTTGGTGGTATAAGCTGCCATGAAACACAGTTCATGTCATTCACTGGATTCACTAGTCATCACATTTCCCCTTCAGTTGTCAAAGGCCGATATTTCCATTTCCTCATCTTGTTCCTTGATGTCAGAAATTAAATTTGTTGTTTTACAGGGATTACTGGACCCGTATTTCTTTCTTTACTTATTAAGGGTGGTTTGGTTTTTGCTGGTTTCTTTGGTTTTGTTTTGGTCGATATTTTTTTTTTGCCCTGACAATGTGTTTGTTTTGAATATTCATTTCTTTGCAGGATCTTGCAAATATACTTTTTACTGAAAACAGAATAATTACATCTATTTCTGTTCCAGCTCTGCTGTTCTTGGACTCATTCTGTTGCTGAATTGACCTGACATATTCTTAGCTAAATAAGGAATGTTATTAGCAATTCTAATGTGCTTCATTTGAAATCCACATGAAGAAGGAAAAAGTTTTAAAAATATAAGGAAGAGTGAAATACTGATCCCTATAGGATAATCACTTTTAAAACAGAGGGAACATCATCACAGTTAGTCTTTTTCTTCTGGAAATCATTTTGCTTGGGAGAACAAAAGGATTGGGAGAAACAAGAGCTATTTAGCTTTATTTTTTTGTTTTCACACTGATTTCCAGTCATTGTTCCCTCAATGTTCCAGTTCCATAATCACTACTCAATTACTTCTCTTTCTGGATTGGATTTATGTTCTCTATGTTCTTATGTGCTTTACAGTAAATTGTCCTGTGACACTCATTTTCCCCTTAAAGTGTCAGCTCCTGAGGTCAGGTTATTGTGTATAACACACAGAACTTTTTTTTTTTTTCCCTTCTTTTTCCTTTTTTTTTCCTTTCCTTTTTTAAAGCAACTTTACCAGCTCTCCCAGGTTGTTCTAAAAAGCTTTAAAATTGTGAAGTTCCATGCTTCCAGGACTAGAACTCAACATTTTCAGATTTTAAGACCCAAACCCTAGTTTGGGGATCTATGAATACCTCAGAATTTTTAAAACCTGGCACCTCTCTTGTCATCTACTGCATGTCTCTTTTGCCCATGAATGGCTGAATGGTAGAGTTGTCACCATCATCATCACTACCAAAAAAAGGGGTTATTATGCCCCTTCTGATTTCAGATGTGGCCATAAACACCGAGGAGGACTGGGGAACTTAAGGTACCCTCTTGAGTGAATTTATGTTGTCTCAGCTGGAAGTTCCTGAAAGAATTCAGGAAAATAATCTTTTTATCCACATCTAAAAAGACAGTTTTATGGTGTGAGTAACTATGTTGTCTTCACATACCCAGTTTGGAATTTGGGCCAATAGGAAGCCAGGTGAAGGGACAATCTTGCCAGTGTGTGGGAAAAGAAAAAAAGAGGAATATTTTTTATACATGTAAAATATTATTTTTTATTATTACTATTATTTTAGATCTGCCACTGGTTCAAATGTTCTTATTTTGCTTATATGAATTTCTGAAAAGACTCCTTTGTGACAGGAGTTTTTAGGTATTGACTAGAATTACTTGTTTGCATCTTTCTTTCTGAATACAGAATAAAATCAACATTTTAAGCCATAAATAGAAGGAAAGCAGTCTGGTAATGCTCAGCTGGAGCTGAGTTAGGGCGTAGAATTGTTTTTATGAGGAAGTGTTCAGGTAAATGAACACATTGTGCTTCTCTGTTGTATTTAATGTCTAGACAGGGAGAATATAACAGTAGATATTTTTATAGTTTGTGGTTTTTTATTTTTCTCTCCTAAAACATATAGGTGTGTTTAGACCATGCAGATCTTTCTTTTGTTCATCAACGCCTACAGAAACCCCACCGATACAGCTTCTGGTGCCTCATAATCTTTAATACTTCCATCTTCAAATGTCTCCATTTCACTCCTCCTTCCCCCAGCAAGAATGGCATTTATTTAGCCATTTTAAATATGGGGAGCTGAGGTCTGATTTTAACATTCCCAGAAACTAAAAAAGAACAGCCTGGAGAGAAGAATCCCACCTCAGATTATTTCTTCTGGTGCCCAAACAGAACAATTTGACAGAACAAACGAACAGTATAGCATTGGGGACACACCTTTGGTCTGCCTCTTTCCATCCAGCAACTGTCTTCAATGTGAGGAGCAACAATTTCAGCACTACAGCTCCCAAAAATTCTCAAGAGTGAACTGATAGGCATTGGGCTGCTGGACGAAAGTACAGGGAAAGTTGATCTGGGATTAAGAGAGGAACATGCAGGGAGGAGAGGGGCTCAGAGATGGAGTCTCGCTGCTGTGTCACTGCTGTGGGACTAGGGAAGAGCCCTGGAGGGGGTGATCCAGCTGCTTCAATGCGTTCCTCCCTGGAAGCATGGATCCTCTGCCCTTCAGCTGCTGCTGCCCACCCAGCTCTGGCTGGCAGGGCAGTGCACATTGCACTTTTCCAGAGCAGTGTTACTGGCTGGTTTGCCTTTCACACAGCTGGCTTGAACGGTTCAGCAGGGAAATTGTTTTGTGGATGCATCAGGATCACATGGAGCAATTCCCATATTCACACAGCATCTCTGGGACAACTCCAGCCATTGTTTCAAGGCAGCTTCATATTAGGAGATGTTTAATGTCTTTTAGCTCTTTTTAATGTGATTTGGCATGAGAAGACAACTCAGACGGGGTGCCATCAGCCAGTTCACTGCATGCCAGGGTTTGGAAATCTTGGCTATGTGGCACCTTTTGTCTCACACACCCACCTCCCAGCTTTGGTGAGCTCTGCCTGACCTGGCTCCTCTCACCCTCTGGACGGTGCCACAGCTTCTGCTTCCCAAGCTGAAGTGGGCAACAGGACTCCGATGTATTGGCTGGTGGCCCTGGGACCCCTCAGGGCTGCAGATGAGCTCAGACCATGCCTTTCCAGGTTTCCAAGCCCCTGCCTCATTGTCCCCACTGGGAAAGAGTAAGTATTCAATTGGCTCGTGTAGTTACAGCGTGTTGTGCAGTTTAGAGACTGTAATTCCTATTTGTTTGTGCCCGGCGTGATGTCCAGCTCTGCCTGGATGTTATTTTGCCTACAACGGCAGATCTGAAGGGGGCTCAAGAGGCAGGTGCTCAGCTGGGAGAGATCAGCATTGATGTGTTTACGTCAGTGAAATGTTACTGTTTCAACACAGCTACAACATCTCCCCGTCTGAAAATGTTTGCTCTAGGTAGAACCCATGGTGGTGATCACAGCATGGCTGTGCCTTGTTACCCACAAAGTGTCTTGTTTGCATTTATTACAGCTTTTCCACGTCCCACACCCTGCTCCTGCTGTTTGGCTGTCGTTATTTATACAGCTCAGGAATGTTTTTCAACTAAACTTGTCTTTCCCAAACATTCATTTAGGCTTGCCTGCGTTTTATGAGACTGACTTGGAAATGCTGTCTGGACCTCTACTAAACCTCCAGGGCATTGTGGATGAGAAGTGACAGCTTCTGAGATGAACTTTTTCTAAAGGAGGTGTTTAATCCTCCTAAGAAACCCTTACGAATCCAAAATGGTAATGTATTTCCTTAAACTGTTTGATCTATAAGCTTTTCTGCGTTTGTGTTCTCTGCAGGAAAGGTTTTGCCTCACATGTATTTACACTTTCATTTTTTTGCTCATGTTTCCTTGAATTTTTCACGGTAATGGCTTTGAAATGTGTGAAGATAACTAACTGCTCAGAGGTCGAACTACATATTCAGGGACTAAAATACATGTTATTTAAAAGTTTGCTTGTTTGCTGGAGAAGAGTGCTTTTTTGCCCTCTGACTTAATGAATTCTTCCAAGGAGCTGTGCAGGCAGGGCAGGAAGTCCTTTCCCTGACTGAACTGCAGTTTAGACTTTTTAGTAATTTCAGCATGAGAATACATGAGGTGTAAATGCCTCAATGGTTTGACTGCTCTGTCTGCAATTTTATGTCCAAAATACGTTATCCAAAGTTTTTTTTTTTCTGAAAACTATGAATAGGCTGATCTGTAGCACCCTGTCCTGTAAAAGGTGCAGTGAGATGAACTGACAACCCAGAGAAACTTCTGGTTCTAGCAAGATAGTGTGGATGAGCTCAAGCTCGCCTGCTTTGCAGCACCTGGAATATTTCTGTGGGGGTCTCTGCTTGCCTTGATGGGAGGCAGAGGCTCCCCAGGAGAAGCAGCAGGATGCTGATGTTCAAAACAAAGGGGTGGTGGCGTGGCATGGTGCTGCACTGTCAGACTGAAAATCGTTCATGCCTCAAACATTGATACAAAGTTTTAAAGAAGCTACAGCCACAGAAACCTCCTTGAAGAACTTTGGACTGTAAGTCAAACTACTGAGATTAGATAAAGGGAAAACTCATTCTTTCATCAACCTCAGGCCCGGGGAGAAACAAACAAGTAAACAAAGAAGAGAATGTGAGCCCAACCCAGCAGCCGTCCTAAGGATCATCCCTGGCTGGGTTTGGGGTGGGGGAGACCACAGCTCACCGACGCCAGATTTACACAGACTCTCCCCAAATGAGGCNAGAGCCTGCTGTAAGAGACTGCCCCTCTCCCCCAGGGGGACATGCCAGGACATTCCTACCCAGCCAGGGCATATATAAACTCATTGGATTCCATGCTTCCTGGGGGAACCTTCACCACCAACAAGACCAGCTGCAGAGGATCAATGGAACACAGCTGGGAGTGGTGATATTTTCCTTATTCTGTCCCTGTCACTCTCTCTGTCCCCCCCACCCCACCTATTTTCTACTTCCTTCTTTCTCTTTCTTTCTTTCTTTCTCTCTCTCTCATATTTACCATCAAATAAAACCCATACCATTGTCACTGGCATATGGTCTCGTTTTCACCTTAATTCGGGCAGACGAATTTCCAAAGAACCTTAATAACTGGATGCTAACATGCAGAAAGGGCACTCCCCTGAGCAGTGCAGAGTGCTGTTCTGATCTGTGACTGCTGGTGGGTGGTGCAGCCCCACAGTTGCTCTGTAGTAGCACTGCTCTGCTTTCCTTCTGGATGAGGCTAGGAAAAACACCCCAGTCCTTTATTCCCACCGCTGCCCCTTTCCCCAGATAAAATGTTTCTTTTTAAGCTTTCCCGAATCCCTGTGTTTTGAAGCAATACCCCACTATGCCCAAGTTGCCCACCCTGCGTACACACAGCAGAGACCTCAGTTGGTAAAATCTGCTTTTCCATTGCACAGCCTTGGGAATCTACCAGCTCATACATTTTCAGGCAGAAATAAATGCCCACAAAAAGTACACATTCACTGGGAATCCGAAGGGCTCAGGATGTGTCAGGACCTCTGCACAAGCTACACAGGTGACAAAAGCGTGTGCAGCAAGGCAAAGACGTCCTGGATGGACCGAATTTCCTCTGCATACACAAATTGTCTCCACGGCACACAGGAGCTAGATGATCTGTCACAGATGAGCCATTGTCACTACACTTGCACTGCTGTGTTGAGATCTGGCTGGCTGTCAGCTCCCTCTGAGCTCCTGCTTCTGGGAACCGCTGGCCGAAATAGATGGATGGAAAGTGCTGCCACGCCAGCAGAGGCTCAGAGCACAGGCTCAGAGGACTACCAGAGCCATAACAGGGACTAACAAAAATTCTCAGCTTCCTGAATTCTCATTAAATAGCTTACCCACCGGATTGTCTTGTGAAGATGCATAATATCACAGTCTTTTGTTGTGTGTTCTAAAACATTCAGTGCAAAAGTAAATTATTGTGTACTGGGGAAAATACCACATGCTAAGGATGTTATAAGAGGAATCAAGAGTCAGCAGCTCCCGTGGTCTGTGGGATAGGGGGTGATTAACAGGAACAGAGGCCTCTGTGAATCCTGGAAGGAACTATTATGATGCTGAACAGAAAGGGAAAGACTTGAGAACCAGGTATACTTTTTAAAGAAAGTTTTGCTGTGCCTTTTTCTTATGCTGCTGTCAGAAAAGGCAGTAAGGAATGACCATGAACAGCTATTTATGATATCCCTTCTGCCTACAGATGCAGATATTAAAAGGACTGTGGGGCAAGTAATTTAGGTTCTTCTCAGCATCTTGTGTATGCTCCACCTCTCCATGGTGACACTATGATGACTCTGTAACTCTCTGTGTCTGTTTTTGGGGCCTCTGCTTTTTCTTGGTCAATCACTTATAGCTGAGGGATACTCCTTTGGGTAAACTGTTGTTTCACTAGTGTGCTTCATAATGCTGTTTCAGATGTACATTCAGCATAGCTTGGAAGGAAAAGCAAAACAGTCCCATCGGTTTAACATATCCTAAAACTAAAATTAATGCTGTAGTTAAAACTTCGTTTCTACACGGAGACTGCATGGAGGCACGTACAATGAAAAGCCAGCTGTCTAGAGCTCACCAATTTTTCAGAAAGGAGATTATCAACTGTGCATGCCAATACAAACAAAAGAAATTGATATAGCAACCTCTGTTTGAATTAGTTTTAAAACATAAGTGTTGAGGGGATAAGGTGTAGATGGAAATAGGCCCCTGCCTCAGAAACAGCCAACCCATCAGAATACAGAATACTGAAAAGGTCATCCTGAAATGGCATAGGACTGTATTTCATAAAATATAGGCATTACATTTCTGGAACCTCATTTGTGTGACAAAAACTGTGACAAGAACAGAGGTTGGCACAAAATCAATATACTCGGGCAAGGATGTAATAAATAATAAAAGTGAAGAACAGCATAAATTTTAACCAGTTTTCATTACAAGTTAAAGCTGGTCTGATTTCCTATGTGATCTCTTGAAGCTACATAATTTCCAGAGAAACATCAGCAAAGGTATATTATTCATTTTGGATGAAAGGTGCTAAGGCAAATATCAGAGAGAGAGAGAGAGAATGGGATGTTTATCACCTTTATTTGCACTTGGGTGTTACCAGCAGGCCTGGAGGTGTGGAGGAAGGGGTAGGAGACAGGGTGGGAGCTACCAAACCCCTTCACAGTCCTTGGGGACCAAGGAACTTTGGCTGTTCTGGTGTTCTTCACCCCAAGTAGTTTGTTTTCCATAAGGCTGAGAAACTTCTCACCCCTGAGCAGCTATGCCATAGCAAAAGCCCCCATTTCAACCCTCTCTTTACAGAGACAGCTCAGCCTCCCCATCCTGATGCCTTCATTTTCCAGTCAAATGTACCAGAAATATCAATTAACAAGCATAATCCTCTTGTGATAATCTGTTGCTATCCTCTAAAATTTCAGCAGCACTGCTGCTGCTGCGAAAGGATAAACTCATTAAGTGCAATTTTATCAGCCCAAATGGACACGAGCTCCTCCACTTGGCTCAGCCAAGGAGGCGATTGTCTGACTGAAGGCTCCTTGGGCAGGAGGAGTGAGTGAGCTCCCGGGGTATCCCTCCCTCGGGGAGGCCGGGAAAGCCTGCTCCCTCCGCAATATGTCTCCATTTGGATTGACAACTTCCCCTGCCTGCGGGTTAACCTTGTTATGACAGCTGCAGTTGCCATCTCTCCCCGCCGCACTCCAGGGCTCAGCCTTCCCCAAATAATAGCAGCTCTCGGCATCACGGGTCGCAGTGCTCCATCCCTGGTGGTGTGTGTTAGCCCCAGATCACCCTGGCATCAGTTTCCAATGGGGCAGACGTGCTTTTTTCTGTTCTCTCTTGAGCGAGGGGCTAGCAGGGGACAGAGCCTGTTATAGTGGTTCTGTTTTGTTACTTTCTAGAGAAAAAACATGAACTAGCATCCAATTTCATGTGTCTATTCGACAAGTGCTTTGTCACTTGAACACCATTTCTGCCCTGGCATCAATAGCAATGGTGCTCAGTGTCATCTGTACATCACCATACATTGCATTTATTTCTGCCTACACAAATTACATCTTTAATACAAATCCTGTTTCAAAATTTTGTTTTTACTTGGCTTTCACGTTTTTTTTTTCTTAAGTTAAAAGAGGGTTTGTTCTTATATTTTGTAGACAGACAATAATGTGGCAGAAAGACTGGTGGTACCTGTGAACAATGGCGTTTTTATAGTCAAAATATTTCACAGAAAGGGCACGTTTGATTATAGTCCTCATTTTTCAAATTACCCTTTAATATTTTCATTTCATCACATTACAACACTTGTCAAACACAACTCAGCTTTGCAAGATTTGATCTCTGACCATTGATCATTTTTTACAAATGTTAGCAGACCACTGTGTTCTCTCTTTACCTTCTGGATGTCTCCCTAGATAAATACACTTTCTGGATAAACATCACTCTACCTTCTGAGCAACTATTACATGATGTTCATAACTGCCCAGATGTCTATACAACGATTTTATGTGCAAAAATCTGATAATAACTGTGTGCCTTAGGCCTGACTAATATTGGACAGAAATAACTTTTCTGAGTGGATATTTTTAGTGTTGACAAATGTAGAGTGCAGCATTATTAAATTTGTTCAGTTGCCCTCTGTGTCTCAGGAATGTGCCAGACCCAGTGCAGCTTTTAATTGTTTCACTCTCAGTAATTTTCCTGCTGTTACGAGTGCAGGCTGCTCAGCAATCACTTGGAGCCAAGACATTTGTAGGACATTTCCTTTGTGTAGTGTCTGTGTCCTGCCTCTCAGCTCTCTGTAATGCAGTTCTGCACATGGATTTCTGCTCTGCACCATAACTGGTTCCAACTGGCATTTCCAAGAACTCGGGGAAAACAATTTGCTTCATGAAGCAGGTCTTTTAGCTCTAACTGAGCCATGTTTCTTAGATGAGTGTGCAAGAAGAGATGAAAAGATTAGGGAGATCTGTTCACACACTGCAGACATGGTGTTCAATCACATGGGGAGGGAAGAAAGCAGGAAGGGGAATAACACTGCCCTGGGTTGGAGAATATTGGCCTGTACAGTCTTATCTATTGTGCAGGTGTCTATATCTGTCTATCTATCTCTCTATCTATCTACCTCATGTAGAGTTGTAATCTTTATAGCTATATTAAATGCAGAGGGGCATAAAATTCATCCAAATAAGGGCAACTAATGAACTAGAATATTTTTATACACTATATCTAGGTTTCATCAAATTTCAGATAACATTCTATTTCTTGGAAGTTGCAAATCTATGCAACTCTCCTGACATAACCCCCTGTAGGAACATAATGATTAAGACTGATTTACAAGAATATACAAGCAATGGATGCACAGTGGTTGGACCAAATTCAATTTTTATTGTGAAGTTCAATGTTAGAAAAATGTGACTACATACCAAGGGGTTCTGACTTAGCCGGCAGCTTGTTGTCACTGTTCTGGAGATGGTGTTGAATCCAGAGTGTCATAGCCTTTGGGTTGTGGCAAATTATTCCAGTACAGGATGGACAACAGGCTGTGGAAGGACACAGTTTTGTGTCTCTGAAAAGCTGTAAAACTCCCTCGTATTGGAGGGAGAAAAAATTGGTTTCTTTCCTCGAGGCAACCAACGCAAGCCAAAATGTAAATAAGAGAGCTTAGGCATTTTGGAGAGGTCCTTCAGAAATGCATATCATAATAGCAATGTCTTCTCTAATTGATTATGCAGTCTGAATCCTTGCCATTAAGAGCTTGGCAAAAGTATTACACTCTAGCTCTCCCTACTGGATTATTATCACACAATTTCTGTGTTTAATGGGTGCAGTGTATTGCTGTGTTAAACAATTAAATAGGTAGTACAAGTATCTCACCACACTGTATGGATGTTTCATACTTCACGTGCATTTCAACAGATATGGCTATGGTTCCTATCTTTACTTTGCTAATTCTTCTTATTTTGTAAAATATCAGAAAGAATATGCTGCTGCCTCCTGCTGCACTTTATGAAAAGTCATTAGAGAACATGAGAATATTTCTTTTGGCTGTAATTTCCAAAATTACTCTAATTTTTAAGAACTTAAGGTAACTTTTTAGAAATCATTTAGGCTCTTATAAACCTGAACTTCAATGGCTTTCACTGAAGCTTAGTTGTCTGTCTGAAAAGTCCTTTAGTTATGTTTAACTGTTCTATTTCAATTGATTTTTCAAAGTTAATAGACAGGCTAGTCTATACAGATTTCATGTTTCTGCCATGCCCAGTTGCAGTTATCCACTTTTTCCAAGGGGAAAAGCAAGAAGGGGTATTTCAAGCAAGTTAAAATATGCATAGATTGTATTTTGCCTTTCTGTCCCAGTATGGCATTTGACATATCAGGACTAAGGGAAAGTAAATTCATCACTGATAAATATTTGATTGCAATCTGTTTACCCACATACTGCAATAAATTGGTCTTTACTGGCAGGAAGACCTCTTTGACACTTTATGCCAAAGAGAAAAGTGTGTATATACTTTTACCTGGATGTTGAGATAACGATGGGCTTATAACATAAAGCTTTGTTGTTTTTCTGAGACATCACATCCACTGAGAAAGTTTACAAATAATATAGTCATATATTGTGGTTGTAAATGCAACAATTCACTTTATAAAATGATTCAAGAGAAAAAATTTATTGCTTATTCATTAATTGCTGCTTCACTGCAAAGATCTGTACAACAAAAGATAGCAAAACTTTTTTTGTGTGTACTTATGGTCCCTAGTAAATATCACTTGAAGAACTGGAGCCATTTTATTGCCACTATAAAATCCATAGGCTTGAATTCACCCAGACTAAATCTAACAAAACTAACCTGCTAAATTTAAAAAAAGGACCGGAGACCAAGCCCTATGTCTGAAAGTAAAAAAAAGTCTAAAATAATCAAGAATATGGTAGGTGTGATCTGGGTAGTTTGATGGTGAGGGTTAAAACAAACTAAGGGAGGGAGAAAATTATGGAGCATGGGGAGACCAGGGTACAAGTGTTCAGGTTTGCTCCTTAATCCTTTTTGGGTTTTTTGGGAGGGACATGGTCCATCCTGGTTAGTCGGGGGTCTCTCTGTGAATAGGCACCAGGAGTGAGTGCTTTCCATGGTATGAGTTTAGCCATGGGAGATGCCAGGTACAAACTGGGATTTTAGGTGGGCTGAATTTCTGAGCAGTCTGTTTCTTCATAAGCAGAACAAGGGCCATCCTAGTTTGGTTACCTTAGTTTGCTACTGGATAACACATTTCCTGAATTTGGGCTATTGTAAAATTCAGCTCCTACACTAAAATTTTATTTATGTTTTACCTGATATGATTCTGTTTTAACCTCAAAATATTTTAGCAGTGTCATTACTGAAAAACATCAAGACCTATAATTCACTAGGTCTGTACAGAGACTCTAGTCCATTCTCTCTTTTTAAAATTTCCCTAGCCCCTTTAAATGTCTATTACATGTATTAACATGTTTTACTGATAGAGGAAGTTTACATAAAATAAATCAGTGGATTAGATCAATCAAAAAGATTTTTATTTCACCTCAATGTTTTTGAGATGTATTCAATTGTGCTAAAATATTGGCTTGAAGGACTGAATTTTACCTCTGAAAAAATATTAGCTTGGTTATCTACCATAGGTTTGATCCAACAAGAGCAAGACATTAAAAAGCTAGAGAAGACACAAAGAAAGGAGAGAAAATGAAGCTAAGCACTGAGTAAAAAATGCTGTGGATTTTGAGACATTATAGAAAACAACTTTAATTTGTGGGAAAGGCGTTTGAGAGATTACCCTGATTATAGTGATAATCTCTTCCAGTGGAAAAATGCCTAGGTACTAAGTCCTCTACAACAGGTAAAATGGAAAAGAAAAAGAGCCATATGTGCAAGCTATAGTTGCTTGTATTAACATGAGAAGTCACAGAGATTTGATACAGAGGTGATTGATATATGTGATAAATCCTATGCATAAGTGATAGATTTTCCATTTCTGTTGTCTTTATATTTAGTCCTTAAGAAAGAACTGCTTGGTTTGGCATTCACCTCAGCAGAGCTCTGCATTGACCCAGCTATGCCACCTCTGCCAGCTTGTTTCACTGTCTGTTGGGCAGTATAGAAATGGATCCAAACCAATAATGAAGTTAGTTTTGAGCCACAGTCATATGTTTGAGAGAGAATCCAGCCTGGAGAGCAAATACATGAAGTCATCTGTCAAGACTGGCAGTTGAACTTGAAATGGGTGTGCTCATTTCTTGCTGTTCCCAAACAATAGTCCTTAGCACCTTCCATCTGATCTCATCATTATAATATCAGGTGCATGAAGAAGAAGTATAGATATAGAGCTATCACAAAAAAATATTAACTAGTACTTGATGCTAAGCTTGGACCTTTTTTTGGAAGAATTTAAAAGTTGTTTCAAGCCTGTCTGTTGTCAAATTGGGCAATTCCCCTAGGACCCAGCAAAACTCCATTTGGTCTCTATTTGCTTCATTCTTCTTTCCAACTCCTTATATTTTTCCCCTCAAGAATACTTTCCTCTCTGGCATTCACAGAGTAATATAACATTTATTCTGACACAATTAGGATAAAGAGACAGAAAGCAAATGGAGCACAAAGGTTGCCACCCTACATAGGAGTTGTGCATGGGTCGAATTGGAGAGAATAATACTAATTTTATTGCAAAAAAATAAATAAAGCCTNTCCTTTCCTTTCCTTTCCTTTCCTTTCCTTTCCTTTCCTTTCCTTTCCTTTCCTTTCCTTTCCTTTCCTTTCCTTTCCTTTCCTTTCCTTTCCTTTCTTTTTTTTTTATATTATGACTATGAGCTTTTAGATGAATGTGAAAATAACAAAGAACTACGAAAACAGCAAAGGCACCCCAACTTAGAGTAAAATAAAGAACCACCCACAGAATTTATGGCTTATTGAACGGACTCCCTAAGCTTGTATCCATCTCATCTGACATAGAATTATAGTGTTTAAAAGCAAAACTGCACACCTGCAAGAAATTGATGAGTGGAAGGACAGGTCCATGGAGCACTCTATCAACTGCCTGCCACTTTCAGTACAGCAACCAGTAAAATGTCATTCACTCTGACAAAGAAAGAGTAATTAAAAATATATACATCTGGAGGAGAAACTGGGCTGAAGATGGCCTCCTAATGGCATCATATATCACTGCCTGGCATGGCCTGGTGTGGAAGAAGAACAACCTGCAGAAGAAAACCCTGTAAGAGTATTTATAGGAGCTAAATGAACTTTATTATATCATCAGATATACCATAAGCACATCGTGAAAGCATTTTAGATAACCTATTTAAGGACAATAGTATTTTTAATAGTGTAATCTAAAAGAAAACAGTTAATGTGGACTTGAATTGAAACAATATTCTACAAACTAAGCCTTATGAGAACTGGACAATCACCTTGCTGTCGACATCTCTTGTCACACTTTTATGATTAATATATTCTGCTGTTTGATTGAGCCCATTTTATGATCCTTATATGTGTTTTGTATAAAACCCACCTGCATCATGATGCTTACACCTATTTCATGGAAAGCCTGGTAAATGACGATTTTTTTGGTCGTCTTCTGCATGCAGGATTTGGAAATGGAATATCTGTTGCCTGCTGGCTGATCTTTGATCCACAATCTTCAGTTGTAGAGCAGATTTGGACTTCAGTAAACAGAAATAGCATTCTGTGTGGGCTGTGACTAAACTCATTTCAGCACATTTGGAGGGTGCTAAACAAGTCAGTCCTCATTTGCCGAGTTTCTGACTGGAGTCAGGAAAAGTGAGACAATGAGAAACGAGAACAAAATGTCCCTAAAACATATGGATGAGGCAATTTTTTTTTCCCTTTCCGCCATGGCTTACTGACAGAAATGACATATCAGATGTATTTCATGATATGATTTATTGTCACTGGTCATTCCAGTAAGTTCAAACAATATGTTTTTCACATGATGAAAAAAACGATAGCGCATAAATATGTGAGTGTGCATTTGTTCTGAGCATGGACACAAAATATAGAGTGAATATATTAATCCAAATCAATCGTCCTTGAGAAGGAAAATGTGCTGTCAGCCAAGGGCCATGTGCATGTTAGACATTTGTTCACAGCAGAGATGCTTCTAATACACCAGGCCAAGAGAATGGGAATTATTTGGCCCATTTCCTCAAGCTGTGGTTTTCTGGTGTGGATGTTTCCTTTTTTTTCTTGTCTCCCTTTTAGCACATTGAAGATGGACACCAGGAAACGCTGTGCTGCTCACTCTATTTTACCACAAGTTTTGCAACAGTTTTGTTTCTCCTAAAGTTCTAATTAGCTGAAGGCCTATAATTATGATAAAATACCAGCATTTGTTTTATAGACAAAAAAGAGATTTTAAGTCCTGTAGCTGCAGAAAGCACTTCAAAATAAGATTCTTCTGGCTTTAAAATGAATGAGAATAAAGCAAATAAAGTTCAGATTTTATTATAAAATTTTGAGTGTACATCAGTCAAATGAATTTTAGAGAGGAAAAAATAATAAAAATAATTTGATTTATCATTTTAAAACACTGGTGTATTGTAAGTCAGCAGAAAAAGGAGATCGAGAAGAAAACAAATTGAAAAGATGCTGAAGAGGTGAGGACAGAAAAAATGAATGGCAGCCAGAATAATGTGATAATGAACACAGGGTACAGAAAGTGTTTGTATTCTTGTCCCAGAGTATTACTCTGATTGTATTTCTAGACTTTACCATCCTTTAAATGAAGCAGAAAACTTATTAATGTCCCAAATAAAACCTTGAAAGAAATGGTGAAATAGCATGAGGTAAAGGAAGAAATAGTTGAGAGGCTTTTTGTCAAGTATCTAATCTGGCACAGGGAAAAGAAAAAAAAAAAGGTTTTAAATTGTTCAGGGAAGAAATGCAAGGTACTTTTACTCTGAGCATTTTTCCCTTTAGTAGAATTAGAGAGGAAGGGTGGGCTGAGAGGAAGAATCACATTCTTATGCCACTCAGTGCAATATTAGACTGTGGCAAACTTCTGGATTTTTCCAGGCATTCAAGTGCCTTTCTCACTGGTATGCAGGCATAGGTCTGAGAAGTGATGCTCTCCAGATATTAATTTCTCATTTGTGCATCCTGAAGTTTCAAGTCATCCTCGGAAAGGCAGAAAACTTCTTTTTAAAATTCACTGTCCAGAATATTGTTCTGATATTTTACAGAGAAAGAAAATAAATTTTTCATGAATTAGGAGAAGAAATGTCTGATTTTGGTACTTATTTTTCATTATCCATCTTTTAAGGTCCACTAGTATGGGTGCACAAGCATTGGTCATACAGTTAAGTCTGTAGCACTGAGAAACAGAGATTTCTGGCCTATGGCACATGAGGGAAGCAGTAAGGAAGTACTTCTCACTGGCAGCCAAATAATCAGAACACACCCATGATTTTCTTTGACACTACTAAATTTAGAGAAGGAATGTGAAAAACTGGCTTCCTGGGCATGGTGTACCCATTGAGGCACAAAATAAAGTGTAGATCAGACAGAGATAATTCACTTTCCTACTTTTTAGCCTGGGCTGCTAAAAGAGGAAGTTTCTTTTTGCATGCTGTCCTGTGTCTCTGCTCTCCTTCTGTTTTCCATTAACATCTGAACCCATGGGTCAGTTTTAACTAAACAGAGCTTTTCCAAGGTTATTTCAATTCTACAAGTTCATGACAACTGACAACTGTTGGGGGAGAGATGCTCAAATGAGTACTTCTAACCCAGGAAAACTTTGGAGAACTCGTCTGTCTGTCCATAGCTGTGTATGAACAAATAATCAGCAACGTGTTGCTCCTCATTCACCCAGTCCACCCTCACAAGGGTATGGGAAAAAGAGAGGGGCAAGGAAGGGAGAGGAGAAGCAGCAAAATCAATTTTCATGATAGTGTGAAGATACAAAGGGAATCAGTCTCCAACACAGCAGCAGCTTACCAGTGGTTTTATTCAATTTTATATTCCCTTTATTACGTATATAGAAATGAATCTGCTTTAGATTTAAATAGAGTTTTAGAGTTGTTTTTTTTAAAATAGAGTTTTTAAATAGAGTTCTAGAAGAAGCTCCACTTCTGAAGCCCAAGATCTTTGCCCTGTTGGTTCTGGAGAAAGGCAAAGCTGGTTGTCAAGTTTTTTATCAAAACAACAACAATGTTAATCTTAAATCAGTTCATAGAAGAAATATATGGGCACATCGAGTCCATACAAGGTCTCAATAGTCTTTCTATTGACAATGGTTTTAAATACTTCTTTTCGTTTTATGAATACTATTTACAAAACTTAGGGTAATGCCAGGTCAATTCTTATTTGTGTAGTGTGTGCTGTCATGACTAGATTAGGAATTCAGAGGACACCCTCTGCATCAGAATATTTTGTAAAGAAAACTGGGAAAGGTGGCACTGTGAGTTAATAACTCCTTTCAGCTTTTGATGAGGATTATTAAAAATGAAGGGGAATGTGGAAATTTGGACTCAGTTTAAATTGAAGTATTGAGGGGGAAGGAAAAAGTGTTTACCACCTGTGGTTCAGGGTAGGGAAGCACACTCAGAGATGGCTGAGAGCATTAGATTAGTGACTGCAGTGATATCTAGGGAATTTTAATTTGTATAATTTATTCAATCATTAATAAGGAGGACTAGAGTTTCATGTAGAACTCATTTTTATATCAGTATGTGTTACAGGCAACTCAGCAAGGAAAAACTTCAGACTGAATTTTATTAAGTAAAATGGATATGGTAAGTACCATGATCATTAGGGATGGATTTTGGATACAAATACAGGTGTTTTAACATGTAAATGTTCCAATTTAATACAATCAGAAATGTATTAAGTAAAATAGATTGGCAGTGTTTATGAGCAAAGAACTCTTGAGGACAAAAAAAAAAGAATAATTTGCAAAAGGATTGGGAGGAAATACTGCAAAGCAAAACCTGAAATATAAATTATTTAAAGCCTCTGTGGATGAGTGATAAGTTGTTAAGCTAATTGCAAGTAAAAACAGAGAAGTAAAAAACCTCATGGAGTCAAAAACTTTGGTACAGATATAATGTTAGAAGAAACAGAGGAAGTGTAGAAAAGAGTATTTGTAGAATGAGACAGAAAAATGAGTTTCTCTTGCCTGGCCTGGGGGGATGACCAGGGGGTGGAATATCCCTGAGATGGAGCTGCCTCCAGTGAGTAGAGGATGAGGCAAGAAAAAGAAATAAAATGAGAAATAAAATAGAAAATGCAAGAGAAATGTAACCTTTTCCATAACCTGGGGTCCTTGGTTACAACATTGCTTTTGAGTCACTGTCTTCCTTATAAAATCACAAACCACCATAAGGAAAGACTGATTCTTTAAAGCACCACAGCACTACTGTGTCTGTCCCAGTCAGGGGTGTGCACCTCTGGGCAGCTCCTTGAATTGAGGTTCTTAGACATCTGGAGATGAAAACCAGAAAACAAGGTTTTGTGTGGTAAAGATAGATTTCTTCCCCAAAAGGGGAGGAGAAGCTGATCCAGTTATTGCTGGGAACAAACACAGGAGAGGAAATATTAGAGGTCTACTTATTTTCCAATATGTTCTTAAAAACACCCAACCCCACTCAGCAGTTGGAATGCATTTAGGGAAATATTGAATATCAAGCTACTGGAAGGACACCGGACATAATCTCTTTAGTGCTTGACAAAGTTTTGCATGAGTCCTTTTGTCTCTTTCCTATGATTAAAAAAGGAGATGTTAAACAACTATAAAAAATGCATTTTCCAGGGTTCTAAGATGGCAAATAAAGTTGTCAAACTATAGCAGAGAACACAGGTACTTCTCATTTCTTTGCCACATCTAAGTTGCTTTACTAGTGCTGGGCATAAAGTGGAACACAACAGAAAAATCTTCTGTCTTTCTCTTTGTTGATTTTTTTTTTTTTTTGAAGCAGCATGCAGTATAATAAGATGCAATATCCAGAGACAAAAGTGGGATGTGGAGGAGTTGGTAAAATTCCTATTTATTTCCAAAATAGGGTTGAAGGGTATTCCTGACAGGAGAAAAAGCTCTTCCACCCTGTTCTCCAGGTTCTGTGACCAGGAATGTGTTACTTGGCAAGATAATGAATCTTGAGGCTATCTCTGCTTTTTTCTTAGCCAAGTTCTTGGACAGCACCTTATGGTTACTGGAAATGAAGTATTAGTTAAGGAAACACAGTCTATGTTGGAAATAAATAAATAAATAAATAAAATAGTAAATTAGAAGAGTGTGTACTATATTGGATAATTGTGCTAATATCTTGGCAGATGTCTTGCTAATGCTCAAATCAAATCATACCTAGGAGGGATTTTCCTTTAATCTTAGGAGAAGCTTCAGCTGCAGCCTTGTAAGAGAGGAGTGAGCTCTTTCTGTTCTGGCAGTAAGCATGTTCATATTTAATACAAAAATATTAGGAAAAAAATTGCATTTTTTTTGGAAGGAGATAACTAGGAATTATAGGCAATGAGTAAGGTCTTTGCAATTGGAGGGACTGAGGGAGAGCCAGAGAAAGTTCTTATTTGAAAGGGGGTGAGGGAGGTGTTTTATGAGAGCTTAATTCTGATATTCCAGATGAAAATTATGAAAGCTCAATTTGCCTATTGTAATCTTAAGTTTTAGCTGTGCAATAGACCTTGGGATTGCTATGTTATGACCAAGAAACAAGGAAAATTCTGCATCCCTCGAATGTGAATTTTCCGAGGTTTTAGTGCCCTGGTGACAAGCCAGTGCTCTTCACAGAATTATTCAAGCTGCCCTCACAGCATCTTTTCTCACATTTGCCTGCTTCACTGGTGCTTTTGCTCACTCTGTCATTCAGCTCATGCCTGTGCTGCAGGTGATCAGCAGGCAGCGACCCGAGCCTGCCCTGGCTCTGTCCCCCTCCCCGGCTGGAGCCTTCCCTGCAGCACAGCCGGAGGCCAGCGGGGCCATGGCCACCAGGGAGGGATGGTGACCTCCATCAGAGAGCTGGGAGCCTCAGAGGAGAGGTCCCCACAGCAGGTGTGCTGAGTGCTGGGCTTCACAGCCACCAGGAGGTGGGTTCCTGTGGGGAAAAATAATAGTTACGTGGCTTGCAGTGCCCCAAATAAATGGTTGTGACAGCCTTCGCTGCTTCAGGCAGAAAATGGCAACATGCTGCTGCTCTGAAATCGTGCTGTCAGCTAGGCACACTGCTCCTTTGGACCCCTTCATGCCTTGCAAAGGTGGCAGGAATGCTGGATAGAGGACAAGATCTGACTTAACTCGAACGTGAAAGATGTGTGAGGCATGGGAGCAGGGGCGGGTGAACTGGGGTGAAATGTAGAGACACTGCCCAGGTGTGCACAGACAGGGCTGGGATAGCCAAAGCTCACCAGGAGTTGGACCTGATGTGGGATCTGAATGGCCACAAAAGGGGTGTCTATAGATAATTCAACATGAAAATGTGGATCTGTTGCAAAAATGGCACAGGGGACCTGCTGACAGGTGAGGTTCTTTCTCAGTGCCTTCACCTCGATCGTCACTGGTAAGATTTGCTCACTGGAATCCCAGGCCCCTGAGAGCCAAGGAAAAGTCTGGAGCAAGGCAGACTTATTCTTGTTGAGGAGGACCTGCTAAAGGAACACCTAAACAACCTGGACACACCCAAGACCCTGGAACCTGACGGGATAAAGCCAGGAGGTGCTGAGGGAGCTGTCCCATGTCACTCACTGCCAGTTCTCTCTCCATTATTTGTGAATGGTTGTGCTGATGAATAAGACTTCTGAGAACTGGAAGAAAGCAAATGTCACCTGTGTTTTCAAGAAGGAGGATGCAGGGAACAAGCAGCCACTCAGCCTCACTTCAGTCTTTCAGAAATCATTTCCAAACAAGGTGCTTTGGAGTAGCCAGCATGGATTCATGAAGGGGGAATCAAGCCTGACCAACCTGAGAACCTTTCAGGATGAAGTGATGAGCTCAGCAAACAAGGGGAAGCAGTGGCTGTTGTTTATCTTGACTTCAGCAGGGCTTTTATAAATGTATATTTATTATATATATCTCTATATAAAATGTATATAAATACCTGGTTGAGGAAGTAAAGGAGGCAGAGGCAGACTCTTCTTGGTGTCTCCTACTAACAGGTCAAGAGGCAACCAACTGAAATACAGCAAATTCCATGTAGCCATAGGAAAACACTTAATTTTGTGAGACTGGTGGTTGATCTGTGTCAGAGGCTGCCCACAGAGGCTATGGAATCTCCATCCTTGGAGATATTAAGAAGCCAACTAGACATGGTCCTCAGCAGCCCCTGTAGGTGACCCTGCTCCAAGCAGGGTTTTGGAGGTGCTTTCGAGTCCCTGTAGGTCTGTGGTTCTGTAATAGAGCAAAGACACACACTGGTTCAAATAACTTTTATTTCTACCTTTGGGAGCCCTATAAACTCTTAAAGGGAATGTATGAAAAATAGACAAATGAAACATTTTCATAATTAATTTTAATCATGGAAATATATTTTTTACTATAAGTGAAATAAGCTGTCTGCAATCAAACAAGGCATGCATGTTTTTAAGAGGTGGAAATAGGGCTGAAAATTCCTGTGTTTAAAAGTTTCCATGCTGTCATTGCAATAAATTAAGTTTCTAATTAAACACATGCTCACATACACACTCTTGGATGGGAATGCTATGCTTGATCAATAGCCCCAGGCTACACGGTAGCAGGCAGAATTATAGCAAATGGAACTGGATGAATGGGTTTACTTAATGACCACAATATGATTTATTTCATTGGTGGGAAAGGGGGTAGGAAGACATCAAATTGCTAAAAATATTACCCGAGCAAATTAAGATATGATCTTACAGGAGATAGATTCCCCAGAGATCCTGTGTGAGTACAGTAGATCAGAGCTCAGATCACTGTAAAAGAATCACACTTGATGAAAGTGTGTCAGCTAATCTGCACTCAGCTTGTTTGCCATTTATAATTAAGAAGCCTTTTTTGTTATGTTTTAATGTAGATGGCTTAACCGTGGACAATTGCTGACTTAATCTGCCCATTTTCACAGTGCCATGATTGTAGCTGTTGGAGGAGTCTTGGTACAAGGAACAAAATTAATGCAGATATTTCCCCATACAGTAAAACATGAAAAATACATCTTTGAGTAAAGCTGCACAGAATTTAATTTTTTGAACACAGCCCCTTTTTATTTGGCATTTGCACTCAGAGTTGAAGGAACAGCCCCTGCAAGGCGTGCCAGTGTGGGAATGTGCTGGAATCTTCTGGTGGTGAATCTGGGACTGGCAGCTTGTCCCTGCCACTGGGGATCTGTCACTGACCCCTCTGACCAGTTACTTACCTTGCCAGGGAAGCCAATAAACCCAAACAGAGCTGAGACACACAGAGAGAGACAATGCAGTTTTCTGAGTTTTGACTTTGTTATAAACAAAGGTTTGTGTCATATGGCTTATGACCTAAAGTGAGCCAAAATTAAAAGAGCTGACAAAACTAGCAGCAGAAGAAATCTTCTTCAGTCCCCCAAAAATACACTCACACACATATATTAATTTTGGTTCTGGCTATTTTCAAATGTTCCTTCAGTTTCTCTTTCTCCTTATTTATCTGTGAAAAATGCAGAAACTGAATATAAATCAGGTTTTGACTTTTTCTATAATTGTGCTTTTCAAAGGAGATAATTAAATTTCTGCCTCTTTGGGAAAAGGTCAGCGTGTTGGGGTAACAAATATTCGTATCTCTAGGGCATTTGCCCTTATTAGCCATGAATCACTGTTTCATAAGCTTGGAGCCTTGGCTAGAATCCATCTAGCCTGAAATACTTTGAAAACCAATGAATTAACTGAGATCCACTTTAATAGTTCAACTTTATTACTAATTAACCTGTATATGCCCCTGTTTGTTATGCTGTAATTCAGAAACTAACACTGTGGCTATTGTCTAGACATATATTAAATGTACAGTGCTACTCCTCCATTTACTTTAAGGATTTGTTGCTATGCTGATCACTTGTTTTGTACACAAGTTGAGGCTGTAGACAGTCTAAAGAGGTTAGGGAAGAAGCCTTTGAAAGGCTGATGGTTGACTTCATGTTGACCTCCAAAGCAACTGGCTCATCTGCAGCCTGTATTTTTGATGCTGAAAAGTGTAGTCACAAGCTGACAAACAGAGCAACTGGGGCAGAACACAGGCTTTGTGTCTTTTTTTATTTTATGCAATTATTTTTGTGATTTGAACTCATAATTACAGTTTCTATTCAGATTTTCAACAACTTTTAAGCTTTTGGGATGCCAAAGTTGCTTTTTTCCCTCACCTGCAATTTCAGACTGAAGTATCATGACCAATCTCTATGTTCTTGTGACTTGGACCAGATCCATAAAAGCTCTCCAGGCCTTCTGAAGTCTGCTGAGAGGGAGCTGGAGCTGACACTAAGCTGGGAATTGCATATCCGTGCTGTTGGGAAACAGCTGGATCTCAATCACCCTGTGGGCAGTGGGAGAAGCCTGGAGCAGGGCTGCAGCTGAGATCCCAGAGCATTGTGGTGGCCCAGCTTGAAGCATGGTGACACCAGCATGGCTTTGTGTGTCTTTGCCAGCAGGCCCTTGCTCATCTCAAGTGCTTAGACTTAAAATTACCTAATGTAGGCTTCAGATAGTCAAGTGACCCCCACTCAGCTGCATCCTTAGCAGCAGGAGGTTGTTGTGGTGCCTTTTTTAAGCGTGGCAGGCGTAGCAATCCGCAGCCTTCCCAGAGAGCGCAGCTCCGCTGCCCGGTGGCGATGAAGGAGGCGAGGGAGGGTCTCCACATGGGGTTCCGCAAAAGAACTTTAATTTACGTGGTGTGAACGTTCTCAGAGGCGAAGACAAAGACACAGCAGGGCCGTGGGGTTTTGTAGGGGGACGAGGAAGGCGGGGAGACCATGAGGGGAATGGTCTCAGGGCACAAGGGCGGTGCATGGGCGGGGTTGGGGTACAGGAGCCGACAGGGAAAACCCGAAGGAGTGGCCAGGAACGGGGAGCAATGGGAGAGCGGGGAAGGGAGAACAATCTGGAAGGGGAGACATATAGGGTAGATAAGGGGAGGAGAGATACAAAACCAATAGCAGTAACGAAAGGTGCGTACATAATGCTGAGGGAACAAAGGATCTTGGGAGGAGCTAATCCGCTCATCCTAACCAAGAGATCTCCCGGCCACTGCTTTTCAGGAGGAGATTGAGGCTTTTGCTCTTTGGCCTTACAGGCCACCACACAGGTCCCCACAGGAGGTCACTAATTGTCGTGGGGCTCTAATTAAGGGCTCTGAGACATGTAACTATCTGATTGCTTAGCCTAACTGAAAGCCAACTGAAACACTGAGTTGTCCTCACTTCTCTCACTCGTTGAGGCTCATCCTTGGAAGACACTTCTATATTGTATTTGTGCAAAGCAAGAAAAAATAAATCTCCTCCTATTCTGACCCTCACTTCCTCTGTGGATTAGCCATTAGCATATGCTTCCACTAGTAAAAGGTTTAGATGTTTGAATCTTTCCTTTCTTCTTGGACATTTTAAATTAATTACTCCACATAAGACTTTGAGCCCTGGTCTTTATGGTACTCTTCAGTCTTCATCCTTCCTGCTGAAAAACTTCTGTGTGGTGTTGACCAGAGATGGAGAGCTGTAAGCACACCTTGTGACTTGTTATGGCAGTGTTTGCTGAGAAGTCTAGGTCCCTCTTGAAATGCCAGCAGAAGTTTAAGCATTTTAGGTATGGATTGTGACAGGAAGAATAAGAGCATGTCCTTTTTTTTCTAGATGACTACCCTAAGAGCAAATATATTGGGTCATGTTTCTGTTCAGGTGCTTGTTCACCCTCTCCTTCTGCTCTACTGCATATGGAATATTAATATTATATTTTATATTAAAATGGAACAATCACAATAAGAGGGCGTGAGAGCATCTGCTCTGACATAAGCCTGTCCTATAATGATTCAAACCTTCACCTGCAAGGCGAGAGAAGTGGGTTCATGGCCCTTCAGAGGAAGGAATTGAAGCTGGGGGCATTAAACTTACATGTGTGAGAGCTCTTTTATGCAGGACTTCTATATTAAATGTGACAGTAACACATAGTTCATACTAAGAACTGAAAATTTTGGTAATAGAGAACAAATAGAAGTGTGAGTGTGCCTAGTCATGCAGAGGAAGCAGATGTTAGCAATACATTAAATTACAACTCCAGCACAGGCATACTCGTTTTTTTAATTTGCTATCGATCTTCAGACCACATAAAGCAAAAGCTTTCTCATAGTAATTTAGTATTTTTTCAAGTTCTGCCAAAGATTTGACAAAATGCAATGAGTCTCTGATAATAGGTAAGTGTGACTTTATCCAAACACTTAAAATGATCTTAATGTATGACATTAACTGGGCCATAGGAGCTGCCTAAAATAATATAGGTCTGCTCGGGGGGAGCAGAGGAAAATTTAGGTAAATTCAGGAGAAAATTTTGTATGTGTGACCTCACAGGAACAAAACTTACATCAACTTGCTTAGAGCAGACCAACAGAAAACAAAAGTTGGTGCAAACCAACAGGTTTATGGAGCCTGATGTCCTGTATTTAAAAGTGTCCAGAAACAATTGCTGCAGAGGATGGAGCAAGAAAACCTGAAATAAGGAGCTGTATAGGGAAAAGGCTTAGTCATCTTTTCTAACCATACCAGTAATTTCACTATTTCAATTCCATTTTCACTAGCTATGCCTTCGTTGTGTAAGGAGAAAAGGTGAAAAGAAGTCTTGATGTATACTCTATACAATTTACTATTTTGTTTGTTTTTATTACTTCTCCTATAATTTACCTCTGCTCAAAGATTAATGTTCTCCAGCCATCTTTCCCAGAAGGAAAATAGAAATGGATTTTTCAATTTAAAGAAGCAAACAAACCCAAATCTTCCTCTGTGAAGACAACATTGAAAGTATACATAAGTGATGCCAAGTAAACGGAGTTTAAAAAATAATCATCTCAGCTACACTTCCGTGACTGGAAGGCCTTCAGTATACACCAGCTATATGTATTTATATTCATGTACTTTAAAGAGAGGTATGTGGGGGTTTTGGTTCTGTTTAGTTGGGTTTTTTTAATTTGGAGTATAACCTGAAGATTTTTGATAAACCCATAAAAACTTTTTATATTTGAACATTGCATAGGGAAGCGCAATAAAATGAAAGAATTCTTCCTTTTGCTATTGTATTAGTTTGGGCATTGAGCTGATGATATGGGATAAGGGGTGGAATGTCTTGGGGTGACAGATGAAAAAGGAAGGTTGAGAAAAGTGTTTTTCTCTTTAAAAACATCCCTAGCAATACACAGCTGGCGTTTGGTGCTGCTAATTTAATATTTAGAGTGCTCTGGTATCCAACTGTGTGATGCTCTCATTCAAAGGTGTAGCAACTCACTGAATTTAATGTCACAAGCCCTTTCCCGCCCATTCACTTGTGATTGGACTCTCTTACACTGCTGGGAAAAAAAAGGGGAATAATGCCACAGTTTTTTGGAGGGTTTAAGGAAATAAAGAAAGTAAAGACAACAGCTCATCAGAGTTTGAAAGAGCTCTTTTCAAATATTCCCATGGGCTTCGTATCTTTGTAGACTGAGGCAGACTCAGAAATGTGTTGTGTTATAAGTTAATGATCTGTTAGAAGAAAAGAAGAATAAACATCAACAGTCATAAATCCAATTTTTTTTTCCTTATTATTTGAATGTTACTGCCTTTTTTAAAAAAAAGCTACATATTTTTTGGCATTCGGGTGCTGGAAAAAATTATCTTACAGTAATACTTTTCCACCCAAATTTTTACATAATATTTTCTTTTAAAGATTTACATATATAATTTAGGATTGACTTTTATAACTTCCTCTGTCCACCTAAACCTGTTCCTATCAACACTAGAGGTGTTGAATCACTTCATAAGGCAAAAGCCATAATTTTCCATTTTGACTTTTCAAGTAGCTCTCTGATGGTTACCTTGATGACATTATGCAATCTAGGATATTTTTCCCAACCCGTGTCTGCTTTTTGGATTATCCTTCAGGGCTCCATTGTGCTAAAGTAACCAGTGTTCTCTAACAGCTTTCTGCAGCACCTCCAGGGAAATGAAATGGCTTTTTCATGTCTGAAAAAAGTCCCAGTTCCTTGTCCTATTGCCCTTGCCATAAGACAAGGCTTGGCAATGCCTGTCAAAGCAGCCTTGTCTATGGTATCAGAAATACCAGTGTAAAAGCTGCCAAATTTTTGATCCTGTTGGCTATGGGCCTTTATATTACCTTGTGGGGGTGTATATTTTTTCAGCGTATCCTTCATCTTAATGGAGTGTGATAGCTTATGAAAGCCAGCTTGACATTCATTACCACACAGATTTTTTTCCCTTTGTCCACCAATAATATCTTTGTGAAAGCAGCAGAAACTGTTTACATAAGAAAAGAATTGGAAAATATTCATGATTTTGTAGGTACTTAGGGCAGAAAGTCCTTTTATTCATTGGAAGCAATAATATCAGGCATGCCCCTGTAAGAGTTCATACTCCTGCCATCTTAGGCTAACAAACAAACAGTTCTTTTGTCCTGTGTAATTCCTTCATTTACCTTGTATGTGGCACAGGGCTGAAGCTTAAGAAACTGAAATGTTAATCAATGGCCTAGGTGCTGAGTGTTTAAATCCAACCCTTTCTGATAAAACACAGATGACGAGATGGCTTTCCCTGTCAATCTAACAATAAAAGCATTCGTTCTGAATGCAGGAAATACAGGAACCCAGGTTTCAGCATCATCACACGTGTATCCAACCTATTGGGCCATAAAGCATTCCTTCAAATGTTTGCTACTCTGTTTTAGTACACACTGGAATATCAGTCTTGACTGCTTCTTTACCGTTCCTCTACACTTTTCTAATGATCTTTTATTCTGTCTTGTGAGGATTCAATTATTTCATGCACACTGAACAATTGCAGCAGTGGAACTGCCTCACATGCAATCTCCTGAGCCAGGCCACATCAAAACAGGGCTTGTAAAGTCTGACAGCCGTGCTGCTTGAGGTTGCCAGCATGTTCAGGAGGAGGTCCTGTGACTGGCTGCTGACTGTAGTTACCCACATTTTTCTGATTTTGCCCCTTAGCTTTCAAAGACAAGGTACAGGGCCTGGGGTCTATGTGTTCTAAAATGGTGGGTGACTATAACAGCAGTAGCGGCGTGCTGACACCTTTGTGTCACAGAGGAAAAACGTATTTAAATGGTAGAAAAGTATTCAAATGGGTGGGTGGAGAACACTTAATCCAAGTGCCCTAGATCATGGATAAATGCTCTGTTGCTATGCTGTTGGGCAAAAGCATTCCCTTCCACATATCCCCAACCCTTGTCATGGTAGGATGCAAGCAGTCAGTGCAGTTTTGCTCTTAGTTGCTTTTCCACTAGCAATACTTCAGGAATAGAGTTCAGGACTTCTTGGAATCCCAGCTTTGAGCTTTGTAATTTTCTCGGAGTTTTGCCCTCAAAATGCTGTTGTGGATTTAGACTTTAGTGAACAATAGAAGTGAGCAACAGTCCCACTGAATGAAGAGAGATGAGCCTGTATTTAGGGGAACGATTTCTTGGCTTTGCTATCCCGTTCTGTGTATTAGGGAAGCCAAATCAGTGTTTTTAAATTGATTTGTCACAGACTAAGGAACAGAATAAGACCCAGATCCTGCTACTACAAATCCATCTCCCTCTGATACCTTCCTTAGATATTTTAATTAATATTCCTAAATGCTTGAAGATAAATGAAAGATATCATGTCCTTTTAAAGTAAATAAATAAATACAGTATTAGAATTTCCAATTGTCTCCATTAAGAACAAGCAGATGGCTCATTGTAGTACTTTATTTTGTTATTTGCACAACAGCTAGCTTGTACTACAGTATCTCTTCATCTCCAGAATTTCTATTCCAAGATTATGTATAGGCTCTGTCTTACTAGTAATATTTTAATTCATCACCATATATTTAGCAAACTCCTTCTTTTATCACTTGATGACAGAAGGGATTTTTTTCTCTGACATTTATTGCTTTTTAAACTGTATTTCTGGTAGCGTGCCAGGTTTCTCCCAAAATATTGTAAATAAATGTGAGTAATACAGATTTGGATTTATGAAGCATAATGGTTGGATGCTTTAGCTGTGAAGAGATGCTTTATCATAGTCCACCAATATGTGGGGAAACTTTTAAGACTTGCTTTCCTGCTTTATTTTACTACAGTCCTTATAGATTTTAAACCAAGCTGCTCTGGGACTTGAACACAATTATAGTAACCAATCTGACATACACACAATGTGAATAAAATGCTTAATTATATACAGACATTTTAACACTGATACATCCTACACACATAAAATAAAGGCACCTTGAAATAAAACTCTTATCTCCCTCACCTCACTTATCTACTAATTACATATAAACTCACACAATGCAAAAAAAAAAAAAAAAAAAAAAAGATTCCTGTATGTGTATCATTAAGGAATATAAAAGAAAGGCTTGTTATCTTCCTTCCTGCTTATCTGTAAGGCTCAGTAATGTTCCTATCTGTAAGAGTATATACTCTCTCTATATGTGTATGTTCATATATAGTTTATATATACAAATATAGCTCCCTTCAGACTCTGAATGATTAATACAGTGGCTGGGGAACTGTTCTGTATTCACACCTTCTGCAATCAGAAATTCTTTATATGGAAAGCCCCCTGTTTCTTCCTTTGCAGGTGCTGCTTCATGAGACCATGAAATCAATCCTGCCACCCTTTTGGTTAAATTTGGATTCAAAATGAAAAATTGCCTCTCCTCTAATATCCTTATTCTCTTTCAGTCTTTATTTCACGATTTGGAT
>VZRO01000060.1:551471-561785 GCA_013397915.1 Daphoenositta chrysoptera | reverse complement strand
TTTTTTTTTTTTTTTGGTATGGTGGATTAAATGTGCTGGTAACAAACTTTGAAAAAATGGCGGGTAAGCAAAACCATCACTCCTTTGCATCACATTCCTTACATTTTTGGCATGGTGATACATTGTGTGGTTTACCTTGAAGAACATGAACAAACTTTAGTCCTGAAAAAAACCCAAGTGCCTGGGAAAAAAAAAAGGGATATTTGTAATCAGTAGAAAATAAAGCCCCTGCCCAGCAATGTGTGTAACGTTCCCCTCCCTGTTATGATGTAGGGCTGGTCAGCCTGTGAGCTCAGAGTGCTGCAGCTGAAGATGAACAGTGTCAGCTGGGGCTGTGGTGGGTTCTGATGGAATCTGGATTTCCCCCTCTCCCACCCCAGGGAAGAATAAAGGGCCCCTTGTGCTGCCCGCTGCAGCAGCAGGGGCTGGCATCACTTTTCATCCCCTCAGAGGCCGTAGGCCACACGTCAGGCATGGTGTAGGAATGCAGGCAGCAGATCCCTTATCTGCTTTCCCTTCTGATATTTAATGATTTCTCACTGGATCCAAACGTTGCATAAGGCTTCCATGCGGAGGAATGACCCAGATCAGAGAGATACCATCGGGGAACATTTCCCAAGTGCCTGTTTCATGGGGATGGGAAAGGAAGCAGATGTTTTCCATCAACAACTAATGCTGAAGAGCTACTATTACTCCCTCCCTAACCACAAGCTCTGTGCCATAATCATCTACTCCCTTCTTCTGCTTCTATAGATGTAACAGCAGCATGTAATAATTCAAATTCTGTCTTGTTGACACAGCTTGCTTCAGCTGTACAGAAAGCAAGCTGTTTGTTCACCCAGTCTGTGGACACATCAGCACTTTGCAGAGAGCCTAAGAGGAGTTGCTGCTCTCTTGATGGCAATTGCCTGCTGTCATCCAAGCCTCACGGAAATCTGTGGCAGCACACTGGAATAGCCACACACAGTAAATTTATGTCAACGTGGCATGATTATTTTTGTTAGACAGGATCAAAATTTCCCCCTGAAATATTTCCTGGAATGATCCATATTAAAAAAAAAAAAAAAAATCTTTTTTTTCCCCCGTTAATTCAGGAAGCTGATCTCAAAAAAATGCTTCTTCAATTGCCTTGAGTAATTATGCTGGTATGAATTTGTAGGGCAATTGTAGGAATTGTTTCAGTTGGGTCTGTGTCACTGGTGGGGAATGATCTGTCATACACATCTGGCTTTGTAGAGAGTGAGAATAACAAGTATTCTGATCTATCAAGTGGGAGACTAATTGAATAAATATGAGGCCTAATGGATTATATTGGACTTAAAATACAGGCATGTGTGCAAGAATGTCCCATAGAGAATATTAAAGATCAAAAAGAGTGAAAAAAAGTTAAATGGCGTTAGTATAATAAAAGGGGACTAGCTCACCTTTTGAACAGAAAAAGCTTAGCTGAGGGACTAAAAGAATTAATTTTTGAATACAAACATGGTCAAGATATCTATTCTGTGAGGATGAGCACTTTAATATTCTGTTTGGATAATTTAGGTAATGTCCTCTCCTACTGCACAGCTGTAGATGTTCCAAACTGGAAAGCAAAATCCTTAAAACCTCTCCCTTTGCAAGCTCACAGAGACCTGCTTCTCACAGAATCCTATGGAATCATGGAATCATAGAAGAACCCAGGTTGGGAGGGACCTTGAAAGATCCTCTTGTCCAATCTTTCATAGGAAAGGGAACCTAGATTAGATTATCCAGTCCTGTCCAATCACACCTTGAAGACCCCCAGTGATGGGTAGTCCACCACATCCCTGGGGAGGTTGTTGCAGTGATTGATAATTCTCACTGAAAAAATACTCTCTTACAACAAGAAGAAATCTTATTTAAGACCTCTGAAATGTTCCATAGTACAAAGTTTTGGTTTTTTTTCTTCCAATCTAAAAGCTGCATGGACACAGCTGTGGCCTAGGCTCTGCCTAAGGCCGATGAGCCAAAGTTGACCCTAAATTCCTGGGAATCCTTGTCCACAGTGCAGGCAAGTCAGGACAATCCTGAGGTCACATATAGGGGATGATCGTATTCCTTCCACAGTGAGACTTCTGAAGAAGACTGAACTCAGTTTGAAAGTCACTGTAAATATGAAGAATGTGAGACTGAGGAATGCCATGGGACTGTAAACCCTTCACAAAAATGAAGGATCCTCTTCGCTGCAACTGCATGATGTGTCTTGAATACCAATCCTGAAAAACAAGGAAGAATGATTAGTACTTTAACATACCTAGAATAAATCTAAAACCACCACCTCTTGAAAAAGTGGAGAAAAGGATGCTCAGAAAGGAAGGATAGGAGGGGAAGTTTTACCGTAGAGAAAAGGGAAGGAATACATAGATGCTCCTGAAGCAAAGCAGATGGGGTGAATGAGGCTATGCCACCAGCTCCCTGTCTTTATTTTGGAGGTTGGCTTTAAAAGGTAGGAGCCAGATGTGAAGGACTTTTTTCCCTCCCAAGACATACCACCAAGAAATCTTAGGACACAGCAAGGAAAGGTGGTTGATGACAGGGCTTGGGGATTTTTTTGCACTATTTTTGTTTTTGTAATATTTCCCCCTAGATTTAACAGTTTCTTTTCCAGAATAGATCTTCTTTGTAAGTTTCAGCTTTATTCAGGGGTGACAAATCTAAAAAGTTATTTTTTCTTGGGGCTAAAACTCCACTGATGTTTTGCAGGAAACCCTTGTGGGAGCAATGCTTATGGAGGAAGCTTCCCTCAAAACTATGAAAGTTTGGGGACCTACAGGCTCAAATGCTAGGACTAGGGATAAATTCTCCCCAGGCACACACAACCCAGGACCTTCCTTGTAAAAAATGGTAAAGAGGAGGCAGCCTCTGTGCTGAATACTCCCAAATTGCTACAGCTGATCAGTGCAAATTTCCTTTGGTGGAAAGATATGACAAGTGACAAGAGGGAGTGGAATGTTGCTTTGTTATTCTGATTTTTCACTGACAAACGCAGATCAGCAGTGTGAAAGGAACCTCAGAGTCTATGAAACAGGAGAGAGCTCAAGATATGATGTACAGACTTTTTTTCTTGCTTCATGGGGCTGCTGGGATATGAAAATGCCATTTTGGGGAAAGCTAATTGCCTGTTCAGCAACTAAAAGCAAGATACCTTTGTTCAGTGAGTTACAATTCCCTGAAGTACACTGCAGTAGCAAAGCAGTAATTACAATGCAGCATGTCTTAAAAGAGCACCATTATACATTTCATGAAGAAAAGGGTAACTTGAGCATTGCTGCTCCCTGGTTAAAGAAAAAGATTTAAAACATCTTGAGCATGATCTTGTATGTTTTATGAATATAAATTTGTCTTCGTGCCTATTTCTAGTGTTAAAACTGTGCTTGAAGCTTACCTTCCCTTTTCAGACTTCTACCAGGCCAGGTTATAAGCTATTTTGTGCTGCTGGAAACTGTCCAATAATATAAAACACATTTTTAATTTTCTTCCTTTCACACACCCCACCTTTTTTTTTTTTTTTTCTGTCTCCAGAAAAGAGATATTGTCTCACCAGATTGGAATGACTTGTGGGTAAGGTGGCCAGTATAAATTAAAGTGGGGTCTTTGGCTGAAGAAGCACAATGAATGTTAAGAAAAGGATGGTGAAAAAGAGAAGTGTGAGCAGACAAAGGAAACCAGGCATAACATACAAAAGAATATGGGTTTAATATATTTTTGATATCCAGAACAGAGTGAGCATGGTTGCAGAATTCTGGAAATCATAAACACCTTAGAGAGTTAAGACTACCTCATAAATGGGAATAGATAATTTCTTGGAGATTATTTATAAAGCAGACTTTAATTAAAAGGTTAGTAAAAGATGAACATATATTTTAATAAATAGTTCATTATTAAATGTTAAATAATCACTTATTGATAATTACAAGCAGGCTATAGTTATTCATTAACTAGTTATTCATTAACCTTTGACAAATGGAACACTTTCTATGCAGTATAAAATTGCCAAAGGAAGCTGGAAAGAAACAAGGTATGAATTAGGATTTTGACAGAAATCAGTAAGGAATGTAACTTGCACACCAATTATGTTGTGTTGCATTATAGGTTCCATACTCTCTCCTAACAACTATGTAATTTTCTCATGTCTCCACGGCACATATTTTGTGACTTTTTCATTAAAAAAGCCAACACAAACCCAATAATATTTTGCCACATAATACATTAATAGAAGAATCATAAGGAGGGAGAATAAAGGAGTAACTTTAATAAATGCTGCAAAGCATACTACTGCTCCTGAATGTTTGTGTTGGATTTCATATGATGTATGAGAAGCTGACATGTCCTGTGGGGCCTAGTTTACATTTTTTTAAATGAAAGGTTACAGTACTCTGGACCTATAGTTTATTTAGTTTTGCACTAGAGATGTAAATATTTATTAAGGCTTTGACTCATTACATTTTGTGCAAACCTCGCACTCCAAATCTCTGTGATTCACAGGATACTGAAAATAGAAATAATACCCCTAAATCACACCTGTCTGTGAAGAGAAAATCTGCCAGTTCTTTCACTCCCAACTCATCACCTTGTGACAGGCAAGGAAAAAAAACCAGAAAAAACCTAGCTGCTACTTAGAAATAAATTCACTGGAAAAATGTTCTTTTGTTAAGAAGTGCTTGGCTGGGATGGCTGGGCAAATTCAGAGCTCAAAAGAGTCAACATGTTCTCGGTTCTTAGGTCACCTAGCCACTTATTTTGAAAAATACCTGTATCACTCCCTTTGTTTTACTATTTTTTATTTACTTGTTTGGGAGTTTTGGAGGCTTGCTTGTTTGCTTGTTTGTTTTGAGAGAGGTGAGTTCAAATTCTTTTATGTTAGGCAGATGTAAATCATGGCCTTATACCTCTTACTGCATCCATCTTTTCAACAAGTGTGTCTTCCACCTTATTTTGTGATGAGCTTGACCCTGTCATACTCTAAAAATACTTTGATGAGTCTCTCTCTAAATAAAAAATTACAGCTTTTGCAGAGTTCAAGTGGTCTCAAGGTTATGCAGTGTTAATCAGTTTTGTGGTTCTTAATTCTATTTTCAAATTTGGCCGTAGTAGTCTTTCAATTCACTTTTGTGGCACTTGATTGATTTTGTTATTAACATTACAAGTCATGGGATCAGATAGCAGTATGTTGAACAGACATGCACCAACACCAGTCTACTGAAACATATATTGATTTGCATCAATGTTTTTAGTCTAGGAAAGTGTTTAAATTTGGGGGTTAAAATTACTCTCTATGTATTTAGCAAAGATAAAGGTATTACAAATATTCATGTGAATACAAAATATAAAAATAGGTATTTATATATCTTTCTGTTAAATTACATCTACTTTTAGATCTGCACTGTTACCTTATGCCTCCAGATAAAACTGTAAAGCCGCTTTTCCTGAGTACAAGAAAATCCATTTTGAAACTCTAATTAAAGAATAATCTATCAATGACAAATTACCAGAGGATGGATATGTCACTCACAGTGTTGGCACGTCATTTCAAAGAACACAACTGAAATCACAGGAGAATAACAGATCTGGGTATTTGTTTGCACTTAACAGACAAGGGGAACAAAACTGATATAAAGCAATTTCTAGAGAGTTTCTATATTAAGAGATTAGTCTGAAATTCCTTCACTCTGAAAGAAAAAGCAGCACTAGAGCAAATCTGCACTTTCTGTGAAGTCTGTAAAACCTCTACTAAAACAAGTAATCACTTGACATGTTTAAAACTACTAGTTTTTTGTTTTTTTTTTTTTAATTGTGCTCATGAAGACTCCACACTGGATGAAAGCCTGAGTAGCTTTTTATTTGACTTCATGGAAACAGTTCTTGTAACCCTATTTCAACTTATCTTTTAAAATAGTGGGAGAAGAGGTAGCTGTGAGGATGTGAGAATTAGGAGCTTTTTATCCTCGGTTCTGTAATTCAAATAAATTAATCCTTACATCTTCTCCCTGGTCAGCTGCATGTGCATTTTCTTGCATAGAAAGATTTTTATCACCACCATTTACAAAATAGTGGCTCTATGTGGAATTCCTATGTAAATGATAGTAAAAACTCTTTTTAAAAAAAAAAGTGATTATAATTACTCAATTTCCCATGAAACTGGGATTTTTTTGTCCATGGGTTATTATTAGAAGGCCTGTAACAAGACAGATTTCAAATGAGAGGCATAAGACCTCAGTATCAATAACCCTACTTTTAGCTTCTCCTCCATAAAACACCAGCATAGTAAAAATCATAGTGAACAATGATTATCAGTTTTTTATTCCTTCTCCACACAGTATAGTTTTGCCTTTGTCTCATCCAGGAGAACCTTGTAAATCAGGTGGGACAATACTTCCATCAGAATCATACGGGAATTTCATATAACCTGAAAGGAACTTGCTGGTAAGACATAAACCTATTTTCCTGGGTTATCTACAGTCCCCTGATCACCTCATGCACACATATCCCTTGCCTGTACTCCTGTATGTTTTCTGGTCACTATTATTTATTTTTAACTTTCTGTTGGGTTGATTGGCTTCTCTTTTTGATTTCCGGATACCAACTTTTTTCCTTATTTTTGGCCCCTGAAACATATCCAACCTGCTCTACCTTTGCAAGGATGTTAAGCCTAAATTAAAAGCATAGAAATTCACATCTAAAGGTCAGAGCTACAATTCTATATTTAGACTCAGTTGGACTACATTTCTTTCAGGAACTACTTTGAAGTCTCAACCCAAAGGAATCCATTTAGTCTCTATCATGTCCTTTGGCACAAATGCAGCTGCATTATGTTTCTCCCAAAATCTATTCTCGTTTTCCCTATGAAGAAGGAATAAAAAACGGAAGTGTGATAAATCTAATGAATTTAGTTTTCTTAATTAACAGCAGTGTTAATCAGGTTGTTGATTAGACTGTTATTGACCAGAACCTCCCAGTCAAAACGTTGACCGTCCAGCCACTGCTTACACAACTTTCCATCATTTTGGCCTCACACCCATGGTGAACTTCAAGTCACACCCTTTCTTTTGGGTCGTTCACAATGCACATGTGATATTTGTGGGATCAAAAGCACAGCAAAACTGCAATATTGGAGATTGTCAGGGTTGATTGTACTCTGATGATTGCCTCCCTTCTTAGGTATTTTATCACATATTTTGGTACTTTCTGTTCTGCTTTAACTGATATTCTGCTTTGTGATATTCTTCAAAAAGTAATTGTTTTTTCAGCAGAGGAAACCATAGATATTATTCTGGAGTTATCAGTCCTTCAAACCTCTACTCTTTTCCTGATGGTGGTCTCTTCCTTTCAGTTTTGAGGATTCTTTCCAATCTGTGGCTTTGTGCAGAGGATGTTTAACACCTTGCAACAAATATCCTCTATGTTTTAGAAACCTGAGAGGACAACAGCTTAGCTTTCTGAATGTTCTGTGGCTGGAAATGGGCTGGCTTATTTGTAAGGTTTTGCATTTTTGTCTTGTTTATTCTTCTAAATTTCTTTATTACAGATTTCACTGGCTGAAGATAAATATATGTCTTTCCAAATGAGACTCAATGTTTGGGGAAAATAGCCAAACCTGAGCACCTCTAAATGGACTTTTTGTTCCTGAATAATCTTTTATTTACTAAATCCTCTTGTAAAATTGGTTTCAGGGTGAGAGTTACTTTTTACTTAAATTATTTTAATAGTAGTATCTTTATGTTACACATGGCACTATAAAATGTCTTCAATACTAATCCCATAGTTCTTAAATAATTAATGAATTATATGGGAAAGAGCTTCCTAAGGATGACATTATTCCATTGCATAATGAACATAACAGACCACAATTCTAGCAGGCTAGGCAACTATTAACAGCAAGCTTTGCTGTGATCATTGGCTCTTGATTATTAGGAATTTTTATTCAACTATAAAAAATAGTGTCAACACATATATTGAGAGGGATAAAATTAGACTTTTACAAGAAAATAAAAAAACTCAGAGCAGTTATATAGCATCTAGTATAAATTATTTGAACTGGTAGTATTTTAGTTCCAGGACTAAAATATCTTAATAGGATATAATTGCTTCCATTAAGGACATAGAAGAACTTTGTATGTGTAAATCAATACAAAACAAATAAGAAATACAGGTGGTCCTTCACTATGCAAAAAAGACAAGCTACTATTTTCAGCTAAAAGCATTCTCACAGCTTATGATGAGTGACAGTACATAATAATGATGCCACTTATTTCTTGAAATCAAGATCAGAGGCTCAGGCTCAGGAGTTTTCATAGACCTTTTGTAATGTGGCAAACAATTCTTAAGTTCACCTATGCATTCAGGGGTGCTTGTCTACATTCAAAAATGCAGAGGTGAAAGGGAAAGGGATAGAAGTCATGGGAATACCATACTGATTTTAGTGGCACACGCTGTCCACCAGGAACGTCTAGCACACAGAGTCACACCAAAATACACTTGTTACCTCTCTCTGCAGGACAGATTGCCTCAGGCCCTAGGTGGGCATGCTTTCTTTTGTGAAATGTCTTTCTTGAAGTTGGCACAGTGGTAAGATTGGGTTACCTAGTTCTTTCTGTGCAGCCCAAATACACTTTTTGCTTGAAAACTGAGGGACTGTCCCTTCCTTTTTCCCTAGATGGAATGAAGTGTTTTCTTTTCCTGGGAACTATTTCCAAAGAGAATCACTTCAAACAGGTTACAGGAAAGCATTAACTCTCAAGTCTGGCTGATTCCTTCAGGTAAACAACTCTGTTGTTGAAGTGAACACTTCTGCAGGGTCTCAACTCTGTCCATCTGAACAATCCTTGTCTTGGAGAAGCCTGAGCTGCCCTTTACTCATATGCCCAGTTCCCTTCTGCCCACTTCCTTTCTGTTTTCTTTCTGTAAGAAGGGGACAAAATGAGTACAAAATATGTCTCTGGATTGTTTGAATCTGAGCAAAATATTCTTTGGATAATACATGGCTGTCTTCCTGTGTTGCTCTTCAACAATTCATTTTTCTGCCTAAGATGGCCAGTTACCAAATTCAAGTATTTATGGTATGATTATAAAATGTACAGAAGGTTTTTTTTTTCCCCTCCAACGTCCATGAGGACTTCAGAAGTTTTGAAAATTCAAACTCTAGATTGTCTGAACTGGACAGATAAAATTAATGCACAGGGGAGTTTTGTTTGTTTGTTTGTTTGTTTGGGTTTTATGGTGGGGTTTTTGCCACGAGTGGTTTGCCCAAACTTACAGAGGGAAATTATGTTAGAGTCAGTCAGTATTCAAACATTTTCTTAAGAAAGATGTCAGAGTTTGAGATCCTGACATCTGGTCATCATTAGCCATTGCTGTTCACACATGATATTTTACTCAGACTGAACCAGGAGGCAGACAGTAATTTATATCCTGCAGCCAGTGGGAAAAAGTCTGGTAAAACATATAAGTGATCATGAGTAGAAGTCTCTAGCAGGTTCAGCTGTGGGGTAAGGTACGTGAGGAGACAGATTTAAAAAAGGAAATCACACTTTGGTGATTTTCCTGGCTTAGAAGAAGGAGGCTCCAGCTCAGCTCATCAGATGAGAATTGGTGTTAAGGTACCTTTTCCACAGAATGTCGGGCTGTGTGGAAAGAAATTTTGCAATACAAATGTTGAGCTTTGTGGTTCTCTTTTCTGTTATTTTTTTATGTCTATCTCTCTAAAATTTCTCGGGGAAAAAGATCTACAGCATTATTTCATGCAATTTCAGTTGGCATTGTGTAATTTTAGATTAATAGCTGTCAGGTAGTCAGTCAAATATCCCCAAAGTTTGCCTGCGTACTTCCTTAATTTTGCCAAAGATTAAAATGTCATCACTGCCACTAGGGACATTGGGCATGCTCTAAATTATTCTGTGGATTATACTTTTAAAAGTTTCAGCAGCTTTTCATATTTCAAACATTCATTTCTTGTACTTAGTATTTCAAAACTTTATGAATTTTCTTCCTGATCTCAGGTTAATAACTGATCAAAGACCACTAATTTAGCAGACCTCCACTTCAGAAATCCTATTTTAAACTTTAATTCCTTGTATCCATACCTTTTTCATACATTTGCAGTCTTCAAGAGCTTTCTAAATTTGTACAAAGTTCAGGAAAGTCTCTGATACTTAAACAGACTTGGGGAGAAGGATTAAACAGTGAGACTGATAAAGTGATCTTGTGGGATCAAAGAAGAGGTGGATGACATTGAAACGGAAAATGTTTCAAAATTCTGAAAAGTTTTTAAAAGGGAAGGGAAGGGAAGGGAAGGGAAGG
>VZRO01000060.1:526745-542602 GCA_013397915.1 Daphoenositta chrysoptera | reverse complement strand
AAAAAAACCCTCGCCAAAAAATCCTACCAAAAACCCCAAGATGACAAAAAAACCTACAACAAGGGTTTTGTGCTTTAATTCTCCGTAAGGACTCCTGAAGCACAGTCTGTTATGTGTTTTGGCAGAATTAAAATGAGATGCAGAAAAAGGGAGGATTACCATGGAATTACATTTATTGTTTCATCCCCATCACCTGGTTGCACTTATTTTCCCATTTGAAGTCCATACTGTATGAGTTTTGTAAAGGTCAATTACTATGATCATGTCTCTATTATAATTAGCTTTGGTTTACATATTTGCATTTTTGTGAAATTTCACTATAATTATTTCCTGCAATCTGGCAACTTCTCACCATCCCAGCTGCACAGTTGCTGAAGAGTCAAACTTGACAGGAAACCTGGCAGTTAATTTTGTCTATAGGGTGTCCTAAATTGCCATAGAGATTGTGGAGTTCTGGCCCTTAATATTTAACTGAAAAACCCCAGGAAGATGCTATGAGCACAAGGAACTGTGTTGGTCCAATGATCCCTAAAAGCTGGAATGGTGCCACAGGCCAAGGGCAGCCAGGTGCATCTTATAATTTGTCAGGAAACACTGGTAGAAGGTGTTGATTCACAAGTTTTGATGGCCTCAGTTTCTGGTAATTGTAATAGTGGTGAAAAATCAGCTGGCTTTCAGACTCTAGACTTCTCTAGCCATAGAGCAAATGTGATGCAGTTCAATCTCAGGAGAAACAAATTTTAGAAACCCTTGCTGGTTTATTGGAATAAACCTCTGAAATTCTGAACCATGGAAGTTTGATCAGAAGGTGCAGTAATTGGTACTCCTTTTTTAGATTACTTTTTTATTACTTTCCAAATTTAGATTCACAAAACACACTTTTGTTCATACACATTGCACTGGGTTTGTTCTCATCAATATAAAATAATGGGGGCTATGTTGCATATATACTGCAGTTGAAGGAAAATCAAAATTATAACTGAATACTGCGAATTTGGACCCTCAGGAAAACTTTGTCACAGAGTTTTGAAAAAAGACACATTTTTGAAAAAATATGTAGTCTATATATATTCTGCTTGCTGACTGTCCAGAGCTAAATTTGATTACAGAAAATATATCTGTTTAAGACCTTGTTAGCGATAAGGGGAAAAAAAAAATCTGTGGCATTTGTAAGGTTATATTTGACTTAAATTTTGTTTTGGCAAACACCACAGGAAGTGGATCAGTTTTCAAACTGCTCTCCAAGGTGCCAGGTTGGGGGACATTCTTTACCCTAGCAATCTCTTGCTTCACATCCATGGACACTGCCTACTTCTAAAAATTTAGATTAGTGGGCTACCATACATCTTTGACAGACCACACCACGGACCAAGCTACACCTTTGATGTTTCCATTTGCTCTCAGGATTTTTGGTTATCTAGGTGAACTTTAGAAAATGCACCTGATTTCTCTCATTTCCATGTCTAGCATGGAAATGGTGAGTTTAATGGTGAGTTTAATGTACATTTACTACTTGGGAGACCTCCTAGACTCTAATGCTTTATGACAGCTGTGGACTCAACCTTGAGAAACTTTAATTTGAACTACAAGTTTGGTGTAATGATCACACATAGGCAAATACTAATAATTGGCAGAAATCAATAGACCAAACACTGTTTTTTCATGTAAGTCTTCCAGCCCAAAACACACACTTTGAAATCAATGTATTTATTATGAATTTACTGCTTGTTCCATAGGTAGTCTGATGCAAAGATATAGGATTGGGATTTCTTGGGGTTTATATGTTGTATCACTTGCCATACGATGAAGTTTAGGCATCACTTCATAAATGTTCAGAGTGAAAAATCAGAACAGGTAAATCAAGCCTCTAGGTATTTAAAATTGAAGCTGTATCTGTAAATACTCTAAATAACTATATTGAGAAGGAAGCAATGACATAAATACAGAAAGAATTTTATCCACTACTAATTCTTTGAAGCTCCTTTGTAATACAGATTTTTTTTTATTGTTAGGATAATTTAAGAGAATAAAATAGATATTTATCTATTCAACAAAAGAAATATCAGGGTTGATACCTCATTCTTTTGTAATACATACTAAATTGCTTGTGCAAATGTTTTCATACAATACTATCAGAAACCAAATTAAGAAAAAATGAATTCTAGATCAATATAAATTGTATTTGCAAGATATGATTTAACAGATTAGAAATGCAGTTAAAACACTGTTACAGAACAATGATAAATCCAGGAGGACAAAACCCAGTCTCCATTAAGTGGGGAATTGCTACATGAGATAGATAAAAATTTGGAAGTTAAAATCATATATCAATAACTGAAGAGGCATTGGACCTGTCAATATTTGGGTAGAAGAGCTCTAAGAAAAGCCTATTTGCTGCAGGAAATTTGAATCACTGACCCTCTGAGACATCACTAGAACAAAGTTGCACCACTGGGTTAGGGAGGATGCCATGGAGCTGTGATTTGTCAGCATTCACAGATGTTATTGAAAATACTATTGATTTGTGTGCTGGGTTAATTTTTTCTTCGGCAGCCAAGTGTGTTAATTCTGGTTTCCTGCATAATTTCAAACAGCTAGTTACATTGAAAGCTATATAGAATAAAAGATGTGACTCATTTTATCCTGAAATATTGACTTTTTTTCTGCCTTGTTTCAAAATTGTTACTGCAAAGTTAGGTCAAGTTAGGCAAAGTGATCTTATTATTCCTTTAAGAAAAATTTTCCTTAACTTTTCTGCACAAGGAAAAGCAAAGATGGTCTAAAGCCACAGGGTTGGTGTGTTTTTAAGGAAATATATTATTTTAAAACCCTAGCATTCTCATAATTTGGAATTAGAAGTTAGATAGGGAGATAGACTGGCCTTCATCAGAAATTTGCTTTACCTGTAAAAGGCTTCTCAAACTTGCTACATCTTTGGGAAATCACTGTGCGTTCTTGACAGGGATTTGTTAAATGTTATAACAATTACATATTCCCAAAAGTGACCATCTACCCTGGCACTGCTTCTGCTGGGGATAAGAATGACTTTGGATTCTCTTCGAAGATACTTCAGGTCATGCAAGGTCTGAAAGTCTGTTCTGGTGCTCTCAGCGACATCCTAGTAAGGACTTGGGGGGATGCAGAAGGAAACGTCCCAAATCCAAATACAGGGAAGATAAAGTTGAGCGGTAGGATGAGAGGAAGGATCCCAGGGCCAAAGAGGGAGAGACAGGGATGGGAATGGCAGTCCTGTGTGGAAAGAACTGTGGTTCTTAGGGAGCAATGGGAGAAGGGTGTGGGCAGATGGTGGGACAAAGCCTGGGACACAAGGACAGTGAGATGTGGTAAAGGTCCCAAAGGGAAAGTCTGGGACTGGAGGCTACAATGAGGGTGGGGAAGGGGAGAGCAAGAGAGAAAGTGAATGAGAAAGCAGAGATGGAAGCTGTGTATGCCTTATGAAACAAGCTTATTGTGTGACCTCGAGGTCAGGTAACATCCACACACTGAATCAGCTCCTGCAGCTTTAATGAACTCGAGACTGGAGGGGAGACCACGAGCACCAAATCTAATCTCAGCCTCCTTGTTTCTGAGCCTGGCACTCTAATCCTGTTGGGATATCTGCACCATCATTTAGACAGATCTGCCTTTCTTCCCCCAGGACCTCCTCTCAGAGGTTACCCTACCTCTTTCCTGGCCTTGAATGATTCATCCTCCCCAGAATTTTTCTCCTTTTTGTCCATGAATCTCCCAGCAGACCTGGCTCCAAGTCAGATGTTCCATCTCACAACCTTTACACTCGTTCTCTTTATTTGTGAACAAACGCTGACGCTGGCACAGGGAACACTTTTATATCCATACAACTCCTGGTGACTTTATATTCAAACTGGATATATTCAAACTGTATATATTCAAACAATATATTCCCATAAATATATTTGTATTTTGCTGTGGACCAGAGAACTCAAAACACACAAAAATCCCCACAACTATCAAAAAATGACCACTAGCAAATGCATCCAGATTCTTCTTAAAGCCAACACAAAAAATACGTTCTTTTAAAGGTAGAAGGAGTAACTACAGTCTACTTAAAGCAACTTCCAGAATTTAAGCATACAACTACTACTTAATGTAAATTCTTATTCAGGTAATACATTCTCTTTAGAAAGCCAGACAGATGGAACCAACTGATGGCAATTTTATTTGCTTTCTTTTTTTTTTTTTCTTTTTTCATGTCTGAGGAGAAGGGAAAACACACAAAGAGGCAGAAATTCTAGAGAAGTTAAGCAAGAAGTACAAATAGTGAGACACAGAAATAGGAATTCCATTCCTCACTTTTGAAAATAATTGTGAGCAAGCCCACTGACTTCTCTACACCTCTTTTCCTCCATCAACCTTGTTCTTTCTTCCTTCATTCAGCAGTGTGGAAAGCAGAGATGCATTTGAGGGATGTGTTGGGAGGGATTTGTAAGGAGATAACTTGCACATGACTGAAACGAAGCTCACTCTCAGACTGTGGTGCCAAACTCTCCCTGCTTGTATTGCCTGAGATTTGAGAAGGATCTTAGCAGCAAACTTTGAAAACATTTACAGCAGCTACATGGAAGTGAATAAAAAATCACTTCTGATAATCTTGCAGAAGAGGTGAGGACTGATGGCATGGGAAAAAAAATATGACTGCAGGAGCTACTTTACTTGGCAAATGGGTACCCTTCAATCAAAATGTGTTTCATTCTGTCTCACCAAATGTCAGATAACAGACTGAGAAATACAAGTTAAGCCTAGAGAATGGAGCAGTTTGCCTCAGAAAACAGTGACTCTGAAAGGAATTTAGGGGTCACAGTAGATATATGACTCCAAAAGGCTTTTTGCAGAGCTGTGGGAAAAGGGTTAATGCCATCCATGGGTGTATAAACACAGGAGGAGAGGGAGGTGAGCTTACCTCTGTGTGGTTGTTATTGCAATGCTCTGTGGCTGCTCTGGTCTCCGTATTTTTAAAGGATGTTGGCAAGGGTGTTAAAAAGAGCCATAAAAAGTATTTAATGGCTGGAGATGTAATGACTTACAGTGAGAAATTTAAAGCACTCATTTTGTTAAGCTTATAAAAAGAAAGATTGAAAGGTGATTTGATAATGGTTTATAACCATATGCATAGGGAAAAAACCACCAGGGAACAAAGGATTCTTTAATGTACTGGAGGAAAAAAAGAAATGTAGAAGGAGTTGATGACTGAAAGCTGAAAGTGAAAATAAAAAAATACCATATATATTTTTAGCTGGAAAGGTAAAAATTAATGAAAATTAGCAGTGAAAATGGTGAACACTCTACCTCCTGTTGATTTTATATTAAGACTGGAATCTCCTTCAGAAGCTGGCTGTAACTGAAGAAAATATTTTTAATTATGTTAATGCAAGGGAGAAAATTGAAAAAAAAAATAGGGTCCTCATCAACTTCCAGTATTTTAGTTTGTTGGATTTTTTTAATAATAATAGCTAGCTTGAGCCTCAGGATCATAGGACTCTAGTAAATAGACAGTGCTAAGGGTTAACATCCAAATCAGCTGGCTACAGACTTGAATTTAGCTCTGCAGAATAAACTGGGTGAGACAAGGATTTGTATGGAACTGGGTATCAGCTAAAGTTTGTCACCACATTTATAGAACTTGTCATAAGATATGCAGCAAGTAACATCTCCCTCCCCAAAACTTATTTTAGAGGAATTTGATCCCAGCTGTCCAAAAAGCAAGAGGCAAAATGATATTTAGACTGAGCATTCTCTTTTGGAGTTCATGAAGTTAAAGGACGCTGAAGTAAAATGTCAGGGGAAAAATTCATAAAAGAAAACTCCATAATATTTGAAAATAATTCCATGGGCACTTTGGTCTGAGTTTGAATTTTACTTGCTAGTTTGCTTGTTTACACCTTTCCCTTTTTGCTCCATTTCTCCCCCATTTTTCTGGGTGTTTGTCTATGTCCTACACAAGGAAACCAGGCTGGAATAGGTTCCTGACAGTGTCTGCTCTTGTTGCAGCTCCTGTTCCCAGGCTGTCTGTGCTGACTGACTGCACCCCACCTTGCTTTTGAGACTGCAGGAGACCCTGGTCCTTGTTATTCTCCTTAGAGAGCAAGCAAATAATTCATAATGAATTGCTGATTGGGTTAATTTCACTCCCTCCTCCCTGGCTGTGAGTTATTTATGATTCTCATAAATTCACTTGTTGAATAGTTCCTGTTAACAATCCCGGCCTGCATCTCATTTCAGAGCACTTCACTGCAAGGCTTCGATGTGTGACATTTGAGCTGTGTTATCTGGTTTAAAGTAAGGATTTCTAGTATCCCTTTCCATCAGATGACTGAATTCCTGGGGTTCTCTTTTCTTAACAGCTTAGGATAGTCTATCAAAGGAAAGCAAGACTCCTCCTGTCACACACACTGTGATCTCTGACAACTATTGTCACCCTTCCCTGTCCTAGGTGTAAATTGGAGACAACACTTTCCTACTCACCTTTCAAGCAGGTATTTTTGTTATAAAGTAATGCTCTGTTTATAAGCAGTGTGTTAAATGAAGCCTTTTCTGCTCTAGAAAATGATACCAGCTCTTTGTTTGTTTTTTTTTTTTTGGTTTTCATTCTGAGTTCCTCCATATATTCCTGATGTTTCCTTGGATCTCCAGGTCCTTTTTCACCTGGCACCAGAGGAGGTGCTGCCACCTTGCTTATTTCTTTACTGTAGTCACAATGGCTTTCCAATGCAGGAAAACAGGGCAGACTCTAAAAAAATCACATGAAATCGTGCCCATAACACATTCCTCCAACAAGGAACAGAATATCTCAGTGGTTTCTGAGCCTTGGGCCAGATTTTACCACGTGAGTTACTGTGTAGTGCCTTTATAGTGACCACAGTGTCCCTGCTCATGTCCCACTGATACTCAGGGCACCTGAGAGCCCGAGGAACCAGAGCTGTAACACCTCCTCTGACACAACTGGGAAATAGACCACCACCATACTTCTTCCCTGTCCTTCAGCCTGCAAGGAAAATGTGCCCCGGCAAAAAAAGCACAGGAAGAGGGTTTATTCCCACAGGTTTGTCCTTCAGATTAATTGCAGTAATCACACGGTCCATTCTTGCCACAATTTATGCTTCGTAAGATGGTTTCTGTCCTACATTTCCTGTTTTTATTCTTAAACATCACCTGCTAACTGTGGTGGTAGGAGGGAAGACAAATACGTGTCAGACTCAAGGTGATACATGGGGGTTGTATAGAGGTGGAAAATAACAAGGAGATTAATTGCTTATTCATTGGTTCTAAACATCAAGGTAATAAGCACAAAAACTGGAAATTCTCCTTGTAGAGAGCTGATCTGTTCTAACTTGCTATGCTGAAAGCCAGTGACAAGGGTTGTATGGTTGTAATGTGAAGAAAATAAAACAAAAATGCTGGTCACAAAGTTTTTAGGAAGGACAAGGCAGAGAGAATCTTCTTTGCTAAAAAGCATTGCTACTTCTCATTCAGAAGTGGAGGGACAGGAAGATACATAAATCAGTGCACAGTCTAGCAAGGTGAGGGGTGGCTGCTTGTTACAGATAAAAATTAAACCAGCAAAGAAAATGAGCTACAGCTTCAGCAGTTGTGTGAACAGAACCAAGTGATGTTACAAATTAAACTCAGTGGGATGAACATGAATATTTCAGATAATTTAAGATAGTTTCTTTTAATAAAACTACTACATTAAGATTAACTAACCTCCTGTTCATCATGACAATGGACAAAGGTGAATTGATCCTCACTCTGAAATTACAGTAGTTGCCCAAAACCTGCCCTGATAACATTCAATAAACATGAACAGAGGCCTTATTATTTAACTTTCACACTTAAGTTTGACAACTGAATTACCCAAATCTCAAGAATTTTATATATAAGGATTAGGAGGAAAAAGAAAGAAGAAAACCTCAACAAATGAAAGTAAGGAATACATGTTTGCCAGTAGTTAGAAAGTAGCTTCTCTGCAAAGATATGGGCCTACCCTAAAGAATGCTTTCATTCTAATGGAAATTTTACCATTTGTTTTTCTTCATGCATTTATCAAAGGAACTGTTTGCAGAATGAGTCATAAATAAGTTATAAGGGCCTTCTTATTAAAGTAATTTAGTTTCCAACCACTTTTTATACAAATTTATAACTTCTTTCTAATAACTCAGACAATAATTTACATATTATTGTATTAATAAACAATGAGTTCTTACATTATTGTTGCTATCCTCTCTGGAGGTTTTCTGTATTAACAAGTATTTTGGACCATGGCAGATATCACTGGGCTGTTTCTAGTGAAGAGAAAATCTACTAAAATGAATAGTCTCTCTAAATGTCTGAGCACATTCAGTAGAGTCATGTGAGATTTTACCTGCTTAAGTGTCCTAGGCCTAATATAAATGTGGTGAAATAAGTTTTGGAGGATTCTCTCATTTGTTACCTCAATCTCTTTGTTGATTGCCAGAGTCAGCCTAGTCAAACTGACCTAAAACTAGGTGTCTTAAAGATGTTTTTGCCAATTTTCTCCCCCAATAAATAATTGCAGTAAAAACAATTTAAACACATTATTAAAGTTTTAGTATGAAGCATTAAAAGTCTAGAAAGTATAATAAAAAATTCTGGTGAAAATTTCTCATATTTTGACAGAAATTTTATGACACAGTCTAAATTGCATGGTCATATTTTCCTTTTTCCTCTATGAGTTCTGTTTGTTGCAGCATTCACATAATCAGCAATTATTCAATGTCTCTTTTATTTATCATTATTGTCCAATAGCTGTCTCTAGGATTTATTTACAAATTTACAATTATTTACTCTGACAAATCCTTTTTTGAAGTTAGAAATGTTAATTGACCTGTGTTGTTTTTTTGATCTGATATTTAGTTTGGCATTCTAATACTTCATAAACCATACTACAACACATCTTTACAGCTGGAAATAGCATCAGAATTCAGAGATTAAGAATAAAAATATTCCCTAATTTTAGAATAGCCAAATTATACCTTATTTTTTGGGTGGTGTTGTATTATCTACAAAATCAGTTGTACCACAGACAGATATGCCTGAGTCCTCTCAGTACTGTCAGTGGTGCTTACATATCTCTGCTCTGTCACCGCCCAGGAGTAATCTCTCCATGTCAGATTTAGGTCAGTTTAATGCTACTGAGAAATAGTTGCACTCTCACACTGCTCAGAAAATGAAGTCATATGCAAATGAATGGGAATCAAATTGCAGTGAAAGTCTTCAGACAAAATTTATTAGTCTCTGGCACATCAATCAATGGCTGTGCATAAAAGATACATATCAGACTGAACCTTTCATAAAGCATGAAATTTACAGTACCTATAACATCCTTATGCATAAACTTAAATGTGAATTGTGAATGTTTGCAATTATCTAGGAAATGGCCTGCTCTTATAATTATTAAAGCAAATGTATAAACCCTGCATGAGAGAAAACATGGTTTTACTGCTATTAAGAGACAATTTAATGTATGAAATCACATTAGCATGCTCAAAAGATGGCTTTCAATCATTCACATGAACATTACAAGCCCGTTGTATGAAACTTCAAAAAGAGGGTGGGTGATTTCTCAGGATAAGCCTTAATGAGTACATTACTTGCACATTGCAAGTAGAGCAGAGCAGCTCTGCTGTCCTGAGAAACCACCAACTGTACCAGCTTCCTTCACATACCAAGGAGTGAAGCTGCTTCTATAAAGCTGATACAAACATTTTGTTTGACAAATAATGCCAGTTTCCAAATCTAATTACTTAATACTGCTTAGATGTTCCTCTCCCACTTCAGGAACTGGGAGTCCGGGAAGAAAGGGAAGGGAAGGAGTTTTGTTCCTGGGGTCTCTCACACACTGCAACAGAATGAGAGATGACTTAGACTCCCAGCTTCCTCTGCCTGAGCAAGCTAAAACCAGTGGCCAGACTGGTACCCAGACACTGGATACCTGCAGGGGACAGTGCAAACACGTGGAGTACAGACCTGTCCGAAAATGTCTGGGTTTATATGCCCGTCTCTCTTCAGATGCCTCTCCCACAACCACAGTCATCTGCCTCAGTTTTATCAAGAAGACATCATCCTCTCTTTGAGGGTGAATACTTTGAAATTTTCATGCACTTCATCCTCAAAGAGAAGTTTAGAAAACTTCCCAGAGCTATTCCCTCTTTCCATGTGCTCCCCTGCCATATAGCTCCATGGCTATTCCAGTTGGTACAATAGCTACAGTTTTTACCACAGCTCTAAGGCTGATGTCTGCTTTTTGGAAATGTACTTCCAAGCCCAGAAATAACAACAGCAGGAAAATCTTCTTCCAATAGCATAGACCTGATCCTGAATTTTGAGGATTGGCTGGCTGTTTGTGTATTTTCACTGGAATGTTGCTTCTGTGAAAGTGACACATTTTCTTGGTTCAGGAGAGCCTGCATCAAATTCATGGGAAGGTGTCCAGAAGGTAAATGTGGAAAACCAGAGACCTCCTATAATTGAACATATTTCATATTGTCTTTTCTGTAAATACTTTGCCTTTTTCATTATGGATTATTTAATGTCTGTCAAAAGTCAAGAACCAGTTGTGCTGTAGCTGTATTTCTGACTGCTTGATAAATATGAAATCCAGTTTAATTTATGAGAGGACAGGTTAGTGCGAGACCTTGATATAGAAGATACACGAATGACCAAGGTCAAAACCAGTAATAGACTTTTGTGTTTAGAGCTTAAATAATAACTCATAATCAGTAGAGATAGGAGAGGAAATGGAGGTCAAATACTGGTAGAAAGACTGAAGCAGCAAGTGCAGATGTTATTCAAACTGACAAAGTAAATATTATTTCAGTGAATGGTATTCACCTTTTTCTTTTTCCCAGTTCCCATTTGTGATGTGCAATAAAATGTTACCAGCCTGAACTAGAACTGCTTATCTGTTAAGAAAAGTGAGGGAAAGGTGTTCATTTAAGATTCATACAGACACAACCTGAGAGGGAAATCTCATTTGTGTAGACAGGTTCCACTACTGAAAAATAACACCCAAGCTCAGTTTTCATTGTTTCATAAACATGGATAGATTTCAACTTCTATTTTCTACTTGAATTATCATCTATATCTCCACCTGTAAAAACTTAAAATTATTTCCAAATAATTAAAAACAAACTCTGTCTTTCTGTGCTAGAGGCTTCCATAGTTTCATATTCTCTGAACTTTGATAAGTCTCTATTTGAAAGAAATTTTTTTAGAAGGGAATCCCAGAGTGTCCCATGTGCCTCTGAAATTTTCTAGTGGTGTGAGATGGTATAGTTTAGATTCAATTTTGTTCATGAAAGAAGAGGTGCATGTCTTACCAAAGAAAATAGAATTAAGAATATTTGTTCAAATTGTTTTCTTGACCCATACATTGAATAAAGAGATTCAAATCTGTAGGAAGCCATTCTCATTCTGGTTGGTGTCTATATCTAGATGGACATTTATGATCCATGGCACAAGACAAGATCTCGGGAGAAAGACAAAGCCTCAAGCCAAAGTCTAAGTGTAATAGGCCATGAAAAGACCAAGGTGGAGCAACATAGAGTAAAATCTGTCTTTAGTCAGGAAAAAATCTGGAAAGATAAAGGATTTCTGAAGGGTTGGCTGAGTTGCAGACAGATATGCACAAGGATCAAGTGGTGCTTGAAGTGCTGCTCTGTTACTCCGAGTAGAGGCAAGAGAGGAGTATGAACAGAAGTAGAATTAATAAACTCACCTGGACACATTCTGTAGGGACTGCAAATAGTGGAAGATCACTAAAAAATGTGGAACAACAAGCAAGAAAATTATAAGAACAGATAATAGAGCAATAGTTCTTACTATCTGTATGCCATCCAGCAGCATGGCTGATATTCCCATTCAGAATGTGCTCAACAAAATATTTATGAAGGGAGCTTGGTCATTTATGCTTAAATAGCATAGGAAGAGAGAAAGATTCAGAATTGATATAATGTCAAAATGCTTCTTCCTGGTATATTGCCTTGTGCATTTTGGTTGAGATCTATTGCAAACATTAGTATCAAACACATAAATTGTATGTGGTGAGTTCCAACAACAGAAAGAAAAGTTGTGCTGCCTTATGGATGGCAGCCTACTCTCTTCAGATTCTTGGTCACATAATGCAAAAAAACCCCCAAACCAACACATTACTGACCTGAATTACAATGAAAATAATCTCTTCGTTATGCAACTCTATCTACATGAAACATAGGATTCCTTAACCAAAGATCAGAATAAGGAAATCAGACAATCAAATATTAATTGAGGAGAAGGATGTGAGGTTTTTTGCCTGCACTCAGTGCTTTAAAAGCAGATACAAATTATGCATCACCAATATGGAAGTCTGATATAATTGAATTTAACAGTCTTTTTCTTGTACCCAACATGCTGACAAGGTAAGAAAAAAATCTGACCCAAATTTATTAGAATTAATAAAGTAATATCCATCTTTGAGCTTAGAATATTGTGGAGTGCATTGTGGACCAGTGTGACTTCTGGCATCACTCTGCTGCTGATACCCTTTTAAATAAGGAAAATCAGAGTACACCAAAACTTGGACAAAAAGGAGCCCAGCTTAGACAAGCACAGAACACCAATCCAATAGGATGTGGCAGGACAGCTGACATCAAAAGGAAATGCTTTGCTTCATTTTGATGTCATCAGCTCTCCAAGCTGTCCTGGAGTTTATGAAAAGCAACTTGTATAATCAGTGAATATATACTGATTAGTAATGGATTCAAGTGTGCAGAAATGTGCAGGCTACCAACTGTACCCATCAAAATTAATGATAAGATGTAAAGAAGTACACAAAATTATTTGAGTGATGACTTGTGTGGAGAAGGGATCATGATGATGTTTGAAATGCACATGTACTTTCTTTTGACTGCTTTCCAAATTGTCCAAAACATCTTCAGGATACTTGCCAGCAAAAAAGTATTGTGCTATTTTTGACTGGCATATTTAAACAATAAGTTTCTCTCCTAAATCACAGAAGTTTGGAAGGCTAAGGTATAATACAGAATGGAGACCATCATCAACATGAACATCACAACCCATACTCTCAGTGGAGTTAGATCAAAACAGAATAACAGAATAATTCAGTCAGATTCAGAAGTCAATGGTTCCTACCCGACCACTTGAGGCAAGGTCATCTTCGATGAGTAATTAATTACATTTTTGGAGACAAGAGCTTCCTAAGATAACTCTTAATTCAATGGCAAGAAAAAGAGAGTGGGAGTGCAAAAGATAGTGAGGATCTTCCTTTCAGTCAAAATAGGGCTTGCTTTTATTTATTCCCACCTGTGCATAGAAGGTCTTTTGCAAATTAGAGTTAAGTCTCTTAACGACTAAAACTAATCTTTTTGAATATTTCCTCATATTCCTAATAAGTCGAGGATTTCAGAAAAAAGTAGTTTTCAAACTGTTGTTTGTTCTCATCTCTTAACAAAAACAAACAAGCAAACAAAAGATAAAAAAAAAAAACCCTTATTCTGAATTTTTTTTTTTAATATAATAATTTCATGACTAATTTCATGCCCCCAATCTCCAAAATGGAGAATATTCTAGTATTTAAGTAAAGGCAATGAAAGGAAGTTTGTGGCCTCCTTAATTTTTTGTAAGACTGCACTGCACAGTGGTTCCATGTACCAGGAATTCCAGAGAAGATATGTCAAGTGGGGAAAACAAACTAGTACAGATATTATAGGCTAAGATACTGATGACAGGTACAGTTAAAGCATTTCTAGTGGGATTTATGGTAGCAGTAGTCCAGAAGCTGTAAAAATTCTTACGGGATACTAATGGAAATCACACAGCTGGTTCCTTCCAAACACAGAAACTCAGAAAACATAACCCTAAGAGGGGATTCAATTACTACTTTTAAGATATCTCTTACTGCTGCGCATTTTTTCACGTCTCTGGACAACAATATTAATGCTGTTCCCCCTGAGCCACACTTAGTGGAGCACCATTAACCTTCTTGTATCCTCGGAATCTGATCCCTGGCAGGGAGCAGAGCACACAGACGTGCACGTGTACACACAGACACTGTTCACAGACACACACACACAGTTGCAAGACTGTTCCAACAATGTGGGCAAAGTTTAAAATTTTTAGCAGAGGCAGGCATAGTACTCAGATGGCAGCCAATAGATCTAATGCTGCCATCAAGTACACAAACTGCATTTAATAAATCTTCTGTTTTCAAATTAATTTCAGGCAGCGCTGCACGCTCTTGCGTCTACCACTCTCTCATGTACCTGGGTTTTAATTGTTTCTTTCTTTGACATAATGAATGCCAGAAAGTAACCCTGCAGCACTCATTTTGCATCATAAATCACAGTATCTTTTTAAAAGGGAAAGATAATTACAACAAAATAGCAGTTCAAAACTGCTTGGAATTTACTTCTTACCTTTGACAAATTGCAGAGAAAATAATTGCCTAAAGACAATGTACAACATTGATTTAAATGACTTGTTATGCACACATAGTGTATTCTGTGAAAACAACCTTCTTTCCAAAAAAAAAAAAAAAACAAAAGCAGCAAAAAAAACCCCACCAAACATGAGAACTCTTCAAGCTCCTGACAAATTAATTTGTTGAGGGCAAAACACTGCACATTTGTTATTCTTTTTCTATTTCTTAAAAGCCTGTGTGTCACGTCTCTTCTAGCCTCTGTGTATATATCTGTGCTGCAGTTTATTTTAAAGAATGCTTCTTTTTTTTCAGTCTGTTTTATTATTGCTGCTCTTATTTTTCATAGGGGCTGTCTTTCCTTGGCTTTTTTCCTCTGTAGCTCTTTTAGTTTCGATGAAGATGCAACAAGATGCCATGGTTATATGAACCACTGTGTTCTGGTACTGTTTTGTTTGTTTACTCTCTTTCTGGTGTGGAATCTGTCTTTACAGATTCTGCTGATTTTGCTGAAAGCTGTTTGAGGTCATATAAAGTTAAACTCGAATATACAATGATCTCTTACAATTGCTGTCGCAGACAATGCAAGATGATTTGAATCACATAATAGCCATCAGATGGTACAAGGCTTCCCATTATGAACAGCCAAGAAGTGTTGTCTTGGTCTTCTTTTAAAGGAATATGAGGGAAACAGAGGTGAAGTTATCACTGTCCAAGATTTCTAGCTTGAAGATAGTTCAGGCTCATCTGTGTAAGTTGTTGTTACTTTTGTAATTACTTCTGCTGTTATTTTTAGACAGCTTTGAAGACATACCCTGCATTATATAGGGGTGTTGGTTTGCCTTTCCTCTGCTGTTCTTCATCCCCAGTCCTTTCTCTCCACCCTTCAGATCCCACATACAGTGCCTGAAGCCTGTTTCTCGAGGCTAGCAGCTCCATTAAAATCACTGAGGTTTTTGTGTCCGAGGAATCTGGGCAAACACTTTACAGGGCCAAGGTTGATGAGAAGAAGTTGTTCAGTGGCTCGTCAGGAGCTAGCAGAGTGCAGCTGCTACTTCATCTGAAGGTCTTCAGATGCTGCTGAAGTAGAAACACAAAGGATGGAAAGGGCATATACAAAGTAGGTCAGAAGGTCCACCTGCTATTTCCCTGACGTGGGATATGGTCTGAGGGATCTGAACACAACTGTTCTCTTCCAAATGTTCTCTTTGCTTTCTTCCCCACAATAAATCTCTCCCTGACCTTTTTTCTGGATTTGATCCTTAGATGCAACCAACTTCATTCATGCACATACCAAGCTACCCAATCCTTCTTCCTCTTCCACCCTTCTGTACAGTGAATTTCCCATGGCAGATCCACCATACTCAGGAAACAATACTCAAACTGA
>VZRO01000060.1:514796-526708 GCA_013397915.1 Daphoenositta chrysoptera | reverse complement strand
AAAAAAAAAAAAGAATATAGTATTGTTTAGCATGTCAAGGTTCCACAAAATACTCTCAGCAGAGATTTATTTAATTGTAATACTTTATTTTTCATAGAGGAAAACTCTATGTACAAGAGGCCATGGACAGAAACAGGTGCACAGGAAGTTCCACCTGAACATGAGGAAGAGCTTCTGTCCTGTGCAGTGACCGAGCACTGGAACAGATCACACAGAGAGGGTGTGGAGTCTCCCTCACTGGAGACATTCCAGAACCATCTGGACACAATCCTGTGCCCTGTGCTCTGGGATGATCCTGCCTGAGCACGGAGGTGGGACCAGATGTCCCACTGTGGTTCCTCCCAGCCTGATCCATTCTGTTCTTCTGAAACAGCAACACAATAAAATACCTCTAAGAATTACACTTAGGTTTATGACTTATTAACCTAGTAGATTTACTTAATGAATTTACAACTGGTCTATAAATTCTCACAAACCGTTGAGTAACTATGAATTTAATAGTGATTACAAAATTATCTCTTACATCTCTTACACTGTTAATCCTTTTAAACTTTACGTGTGGTATTAAAAAATTATTGCCCCTTCAAATTAGGAAATAAAGACATTTTGAATTTATTATTATAAGATCTACCCAAAGTAAATTTTGATTATACAAATACCTCTGGTTGGAGCAACAGAAAATCAGAAATATAGGTTTCTGCTAAACAGTTTGGTGCTATGAAGAAAAGCATCAAACTAGCCTTCATTCCCTGGATTGAAAATCACAGGGCCAGGAATGTGCTACTACAGGCATCAGTGAGATAAGGAACCAATTTTTTTGTTTTGGGGCTCATTGGAGAAAAGGAAAAGAAAAGGAAAAAAAAAAGGGTACCCCTAGGTAAATACACAAAATTGGATAATTTACCACTGGAGATGAGGATTGGTTTGAAGCCAAATGTTCACTGGAAGAGAATGCAGAGGGCAGGAAAGTGAGCTGATTAACCACGTAGGGACAGTGTTAAACAAAATAAATTTTGCAAAGACAGTGATTGAAAAATCCAGAAGAGGCAGAAGAACCAAACTTCAAAACCCAACTGGCAATCCTTTTTCTGTTTGCGGTTTCATTAAATTCTTTTGAATATGTGCTGACATAGTAATGCTCTCAACGTCCTCCTATTCTGTCAATACACAGAAACTGAGCTTCTGTTATTAAGAAAAACAAAAAACAGTTCATTGTCAGTATGCTCACAAGAGAAGAGTGTTTCCCTTATAGCAAAACACAGTTGAAATAAAGCCCATTTTAAAGACTTGGTTTTTTTAACAAAACAGCAACAATCAAACAGAAGTGACAGCAGTCAGAATACTGAAGTCACAATGGAAATGACAGCTTCCAAATAATCTGCAAATGTTGAAAGCAAAATTTATATCCTTGGACATGGTACTAAAAATTCATCATTGCTGAGGCATCATTTTGGTGAAATTTTGCAGCACAGCTTTTCATTAACAGGATGTTTCTTTTCCTTTGCTTATTTATTAGTTGTGTGGTTTGGCAACAACTATTGTAAGAAAGTTCTCCAGAACAAAGTATCACACATTTTCTTTTTTTTTTTTTTTTTTTTTTTTTTTTAAGTACTAGAAGCAAACATAAATGAGGGTCTTTCTCCTTAGCTGTACAACTAATATTCAGAATAAGAAATTAACTGACATATCAATAGCCTCTCTTGGACTGGGTCCCAGGGAACCCCTCTCTAGCACTGGCCAGTTTCTGAGGCTAAAAGCTCAGAAACAGAATGACTTGCCTCAGACAAAGCTTCCTCCAGTCTGTGTTTGGTGTTTCATGCCTGGAAGCACAGGAGGGTTTTAGTTCCCCTCACAAAAAAGGCCAAACCAAACAAACAAACAAACAAAAAAACTCCCACAAAGCAAATATACAACGTCACAGGATGCCTTTGTGACCACTCTCAAAAACACCATAAAATATCTAATTTTGTCTCACAAAGCTCTCTCTCTCAACACATTTTGACAGATACTTTGATCAGTGTAAATGTGTCACTCATCTAATAATTATGTTTGTAGAAACAATTTCTCGAAATCAGGTTAGGTGACAAATTAGAATTGGAAGTCAGTGCGGTAGGACGTGGGCATTAACCAAATAAAAAAACAAAGGATCCAAACACGTCTGAACTGCACATGGAGTTTAATTTCTGTACCTGAATCCAAATACTAACTCCACTTCTATGAAGAACTGGAGAAACATTCAAAGTGAATATACTCAGACCTTGGAGTTCAAATTTGAAATTCATGCATATAGGATTTAAACTGTGGTTCCTACAAGGTTGAGTGAAAACACTTCAAGTGACTTTCAGGCAGGCATTACTTTGTTGAACATTGCTGCAGGATTTCAGCAACAATAACAAAGAGAACATTCATGCTTGGCTGAAAACCTTTTAAGATTTACATGAATGATGTGCAAAAATGGATGAGAAGAGAAACACTTGAACCAAACATATCTAAATCTTGATCTCCTGAGAATAGACAGACACCTTTGGGTTATGCCTGACTGATACTGAAAGGAATATTCTGTAGAAGGTCCCCTTATTCTCATATTGCAGAATGTTCTTTCGCATTCCAAAGTGTTCCTGTTAACTTCTCAGTCTCAAGTAGGTTAGGCATGTGTTTTTAACATATTGTTTGCATTTGGAGTATTTTTAACACATATACAAGGGTAGAATTACGTCAGTAACCATGTTACAAAAAAAACCGGTCACACCTTGATACAGGTTTGGCTTAGTGATTCTGACAGGCAGCAAAACAGCAGGAAAACCATCAGGAGTGGCAGAAAAAGTACAGCTTTCTAGAAGAACAAACAGTAATATGAACTGTTCTGCAGTCAGAAAAAATCAGATGTATATTTGTTTGCCTTATTCATCTTCACTTGAAGACTACCTGAAATACCTGGCTCTTGAGTTCACGCTGATTGTTTCCAGCTGATAAACCATTCCCATGCAAAACAAACAAAAAGGTTTGTTTCATTATAAGTTTATATACCATGGCCAACAAATCGCTGCCCAGTCAATGTCACTTATTTCCTCCTAATTATGAAATGCTAAATAAGGCTGTCATTCTCCCCTAAAGTCTGCTAGCCCAAAAGCCAAATTTACTACTCAAAGGATCCTTAACAAAACCACTTTTTCTTAATCAGTTGGTTTCAAAGCAAATTTCTGTATCACATTCCAGACAACCCATTCTGACCCAAATAAAATGTTTAGTTCTGTCCCAGCAGCATTCAGTAATTCTCAGCCAGTTCAGCCTGTCAGTTCTTCCAGCTCCCCATCCCTCCTCACACAATTATATCCAAGGTCTCCTGTTCCCAAAGGAGTCAGCATCCAAAACTCCCACCTATGAAAACTTTACTCATGCAAGTAGTTCTATGCAGCAAGATAAAACTAGGATACCAGGCATCAAGAAGGATGTAAAACTGCAGCTAACTCTAAAAATACAAACTACATAAGATTTAAATAGCATTTAGCTTCTTAAAAGCATTGCAAAATTAATCAACTAGAAGAAACAGGTCTCTATTAACTACCAGGCAGTGTAAAAGAAACTTTTCAGACCTACACATAAATGATAGAAAGGCTGCTATCTTGGATGAAATAAAACCACAGACTTCCTACTGTTAAAGAACAAAGTATGACAATCATGAGCAGCAGAGAAAATGTCATTGAAGTTCTATGTGGGAAAAGCCCTAAGTGTGTATCAATCAAGACAGTATCAGTGGGGAAATGGCTTCAAACCACCAGTGGCTAAAACTGACAAGGTATACTTAGAAACAAATGCTCACCTTGAAAATCTTATGCAGAAAGGAAAAGGTTTAAATAATCAGTTTGCATGCTTAGTGATTCCCAGAAAGCTTTTCAGCCCATCCTGTGTGAAAGTGTATGCTGGGGCATAGCTATGGCTCTTGCTGTCAGGGTGCATTCTCATGGAAATTTCTCCCTGAATCACTCAGTGGGCACATTTACATGGCAAAAAGCTGTAGAAAAATCTCCCAAAGCCAGAGGAAAGTTATACTGCCAAAACTGTTAAGCCCTAAGTGGGTTTCCAAATAAAATTCACTTGCTCTATTGGGTGCCACTTGAATGAGTCAACAATAAACTAAGACGCTAGTTAAAAAAAGGCTTTTTAATATGGAAAAGTATCTTTCAGTTTCTGAAACAGCAATCCCCTTGGGAATAAACTGAAAGGTGAGACTTGTGAAAGGCTTTGTCCAGTTTCAGCCCAGTGCCTTTCATATATTTAGAGATGCATTCTACTGTTGCTGCATATCAAGTTTGCGGCTTTAGTGTCTTTTTCATCAGTAGCACAGAGCAAAAGAAACATTTCTTTGGACTTTAGACAGCTTTTTAACATTTTCCGTATTGTGAGTAACCTTCTAACATACAGGCCCATTCATGGACCACTTTCACTCCCTCTCTTGTTAACCTCATCTCACGCCTTTTCCCTCAGAAGTTCATCTGTTTGAGTACATGAAAAGTTCGCAGAAGGTAAGGTTAAAATGAACTTCCTTCAGTGAGGGGTTGCTGTGGAGATTGCAATTAATTTCATACAGTAATGAGTCTTTGGAGGCTCACTGTTTTTTCATAGCGATCTTCATCATTAGTTTTGATCTGTAATACTTTATGTATGTAAGGTTAAAAAGACTTTTTTTCTTTTTTTCTAAGACCCAAACATCGGGGGTCTCTGGTTGATATATTATTGATGGTGACTTTATAAAACAACGAAAACCAAAAAAACCAACCATGTACACACAGCCTTGCTGTTTGCAATGAATGCTACAAGACACTGGAGTTGAAAATAAATGCTGGGTTAAATTCTTCTCTAAAAATACCAGTAAAATACCAGATACGAATCGTAAATCCTAAGGAATGCACTTATGTTAGCTCATCAAAATATTCCAGAATATGATTTCAACATTATTAAACAGTTGTTAAAAAATTGGCCTTCCTACCCTTTACCTCTAACAGATATGTTATGTAAGAATATCTTCTCTTTGGTAACTTGAATAGTAAGAGTATTTAATCTTAACAGGAACTCCCAGCAGCTACAACCTAAGATGAACAACTCCCTTGGTCTGCAGAAGTTCACCCTTAGAGACCACAAGCACAGAGTTCCACGGAGAATTTGCCCATGTGACCCTGTGCTTCTCTCTGTGATATTTCATGATGTGCACTGTGACGTTATTTCAAATGTCTTAACCAGGCTGCCTTCTTGTCATGTTTTACTAAGTTAGCAAGGCTGTAATTGGAGGGATGGCTCCTGAGAGATGAAAGATGTGGCCACGTTTGAAGCCTAGTCTGGTGTTTGAGAAGGGGGCAGTATTTGTGATGAATGCACATTTCAACCTCCCACAACATGATAAGGGTCAAAATCTCTAATTTCCTGTTACATGAAAAGGTTCATATGCAATACTACCCTATTTTATACTTACATATATATATGTAAATGTTTCTTTATGACCTTTTCTTTCCATATAGGAAAGAATATTTTACATCAGTTACAGTTGTGCAACTGGCCTTAAATTCTGCCTAATATTCCATTTGACTACAGCTTGTTCCTTTATAATCCTTTGTTTTCTGTTTAAATGTTTTGTTGCTATTCAAATTTTCCATTTACAGAATATGAAGTCTGGCTAACAACAGCAAGAATTAACAAATACCAAATATACTAATAGAGCTATATACATCATCCTTTCAAGCACAAATAAAATCTACTGCCAAATCTTCTTGATACTCACAGCAATAGTTGAAAAAAAAACCAAAAAAAACCCGTCTACCATGAAAGGAATTTCTCATGTTGATTATTTCCCAGTCAAACAGGATAGATGGATAATAGCACTGAAAACAGGGAGTGAAAAAGGGACTAAGTTTTAAATAGCATAAATGATAGCAGCAGAGAGACAAGGTAGCTTTAATCAGTCAGCCAGCACTAGGCAATTTTAAAACCTGGCAGCTTGCAGTGGTTTTCTTAGCTTGTGGTATTTGAAGGACATTGATATACACATCAAACAGAATTTAGGACATGCATTGTGGAGGTGCCAGTTGAAGCTTTATGTGCAAGCTAAAGTTGGAATTCAATCCTTTTATAATACACAAGACACACAAAGTCTCTCCTACCAACTTTCCCCAACTCTTTTTGAATGAAGAACAATTTTTGTTGGAACATTTACAGGTAAACGTGTTCATTAAAATCTATTCTCTAAATCCAAAATTGTCACATACTCTAAACCAAAGATTTAGCATGGCTCAAATTGCAGAGCAAGCTTGCAATGCTTGTGTTGTTTTATTATTCATAAAATTTAACATTAAAAATTAAAAAATGCCAAATTTCTCAAAATGGCCCTATTAAAAAACCACATAAAAACCTCAACCCCTTTTCCAGAGATGGAAGGCATAAATTCCCAAATCTTGTCTTTTATTTTCTTGTCTGCTTGAACCTTCCTTTTGCTTTCTCCATGTTCCTTCCACTCTGCAGTAATGTGCATGAATGAGCACACATATGCCTAAACCCTCTGCTTTTAGTGGTCACATTACCTCACTGGAAAATACTTCAACCCAAATCCTTCTGTCTTCCTGCAGTGTGACCCTTACTGAAACAATATTTTTTTGCCATCACTTTTAATAGCTAATCAGCCAATCAGCAGCCGTGGTTGCATAATCTCTTCTCCAGGAGAATATCACAAGGGCTATCTCCAAGTGGTCTAAGGAAAATAGCAAAATTTCCTGTCCTTCTAAAATAACCTCCTGAAAGCAAGTGGTAACATCGCTTGTATTGTTGAAAATGAAAGATGACAACCATTTTGAAAGATATTTCTTTATGTACAATCTGTAAAACATCATTTTCCTGAAAACTGCTGCTTAGGGGATGACAGGGAAATACTTAATGCATGTGTTCAGGTGGCTTTGTTGTCCCATTTTCTCATGCTGATGAAAAAATGACGTATTTCTTCTTGCATGGGAACTGCAGGGTATCTTCCTGAAGTGATACATGCTAATGACAAACAAATAGAAGTCCCTGAAAATGAAGAAAGGCTCCAGCCCAAGCAGCTATTTACCCAATCTGCAAACAGCACTCTTAAATCATCATATGCAGTCTTTATAGAAAAGCTGTGGTACCCCAAAAATTATAAACTAAACCCAGTTGCTTCACATTTTATGTATTTTTCATTTGAAATATCAGGAAATATTTTAAATTTGTTTTTAATACTATCTGAGGGAAAAGAGTGGGTAAGAAATTTAATGCAACACAGTTTAGGAAGAAAGGTAAAAATGATTTGGAAACAGACTTATAATGAATGCTTTAAAGATGAAAGATAATGACTTCTATCTATGTTCTGAATGCTTCACCTGCCATGAAAGGGAACAACAAACCTCTGGCAAATATGCTTGGGAAGATGTGACTAAGCGAAAGGGTTTGCCTCTAGAAATAAATTCAGGGTGTTGCAGTGCTTTGAAGATAAGAAATCCCATCATAGTTGCAGGTAGAGTTGATCCCTGGGGGGGACTTGCAGCCCAAGATGTGGAGGGGGAATAGGGGGAATAGTGTCTTGTGCCAAAGAGTAGAGTGGGTGGAGGCTGGTCCTGCTGGAAGCAGGCTCTGGGATGGAATTCCCCTCCACAGGCAGAGACCAGCAACCTCCTGCAAGGGCAGCTGGCAGCACCACCCACTTCTAGGCAAATGCACTACAAATTCCAGCGTACTAAAAGTCTTTTTTCCCAATGTATTTAATGAGTGCGCCACGACTCTTTTAAGCAGCCACACGATTTCAGTCAGGACTGGAGAGAGGTGGTTTTATATGTACGTAAAACTTCACTCCTTTCCCCAGGGGGCAGCTGCTGCCCTCACCGTCCACAGGAGCCACAGGTGCCTCCACAACAAATGCAAAGCTGTAGTCTTTTGAAAAGGAGGTATAAATGTCTGAGTTTATTTCTGGCCTTTGCCTTAGGCAACTGTTCCTGTAGATGTTTGTACCGCCATGCAGTATAAAACTGGTGAAAAGCTAAGGAATCATTTGGATGGAAGGCATGATACAGTTGTTAGAAATCGTTATCTTTGTTCCCCAAATGTCACATAATCTGCAAGGGAAAACTGTTTCTGTGAGAAAGATTACTGCTTCTAAAAGATCAACGCCGATGAAAGAGAATAGCCAAACAACACCCTAGCTATTCTAAATATATTTAAACTTCCTGAGATCATGATTCTTGAACCTATACTATGAATACATTTTCTTATGCATATCAGCAGTACCAACTCAAAGAGAAGGGGAAAAAGGAGAAGAGAAGAGGAGAGAAGAGGAGAGAAGAGAAGAGAAGAGAAGAGAAGAGAAGAGAAGAGAAGAGAAGAGAAGAGAAGAGAAGAGAAGAGAAGAGAAGAGATCAATTCATTCCTTGTATCAAAACATAACATTTTATAGTGACTGCAGTACTTGGAAAACCAACGAGTGTTAAAATAAAGAAATGAAATTTTCTGATTAGTTACAGACACTAGTTACTGTGCAGTAAGCTAGACTAGCATTCATGGTGTGTTAGCTACTCCACTGAAATTTGTCAAGTTTTCAGTTTGCAAATGTTTACCCTACAAAAAATGTGAGGAGTAGGTTACCTGACTTATTTGAATAGTAGCATGCACATAGTTATTTCAGAGTCACTGAATCTGTAACTTGTTTATCCTGTGGTGAGTTACTCAGAGTAGTTTGGAACAGTTTTACTAGTTTGTCTGGTGGAAATCACTCAAAAAGATTGATCTAAAGAAATGAAATACCTTTACTGTGGCTTTGATAAATCTCATTAAGTATTCACTACTACTTTAAATATTCATTTTAACTAAGTTTCATTTCATTTTTTTTCACTTCCAAGAAAAGATCAGATTTAAAACTATATAGAAATTGTTTCACTTACATAAACCAAGACAAAGATCAGATGAAGTAATAATCCTAAAAGAAAACATTTTATAAGTGTATACTTTTGTCTCTTTAATGCTCAGAAATCTTTAAGATTTCTCCTAAAGTATCCTTACCTTCAGAGCACTAGGACATTTATTTGATTACTGTATAACTAACAGCAGCAAATAGTGCTGGATAAAAGCTAACTGGACAATAACTGCTGTGCTTCTCCCATCCTTCAAAGGAATGACTTCTCTTTAGGAGAGTCAAACTTACATTCACCAGCAACACAATCAATATTTGAAAATTTGCCAGTCCTTTTAATATTAGATTTGCTTAGGACAAAGCAGAAACATCCAGAGTCTGCAGCAGAAATGTGTGTAGTGTACTCTAGCCCTTAAGAAGGCTGTTGTGTTACCTACCTTAAGCCACTGGTGACCAATTAACTGATTTTAGAAAGGTGTCATGGAAAAATCCCCATCATGACACAATTGAAATATTTGCTCCTAGAACCATTTTGTCTGGAAAATGTATAGGTTTAAATTTCACTGAAGCTCAGATAAACTTAAAGATTGACTTTGGAACACAGAGGAATCATATTGTGGAGTGTAAGTGGCAAGACATTAGGAGAGATTATCCATGTGAGCTGCTGTTATCCCGCACAAGTAGCTGCAAGGACAGAGCCCAGGTTTTGGAAAACACACAGAGAATTGTGCACAAACCTGAGCAGACACACAGAGTCATAGATATAGACATATATGGAGGCACACACACACATTGCACACAAGTGCATGACCAAAAATGCTCAGAGACTCATGCACACAGATGCACAAACGCATATCCCATCCAGAAAGGCAGCAGAGGTTCGGGATCTGCCACACAGGAATCCTGAACAACATCCAATAGGCCTAAAACCCACAGAAAACTATGGTTCCTTTTGTGTCCCAATAAGTAAACAAAAAAACACCACAAAAGAAAAGAAATTCAACCAACCGATCCAAAACAAACAGGAAAAAGAACCAGAAATAAAAGCAAAATTATAGAACAAGTGAGGCACTTCTTTTTCCAATTTTTATACTATTTCTAGTGGCTGTCTCAAGTGATTTTTTTTTTTTAGTGATCTCTGTGCTTGTGTCAGCCGGCGCAGTTCCTTCCTCTAGTATTCTTCATTTTAGTATGAAAAATAATTATTTGCTTTGCCTTTGGCTGCAGTTTCTCTTCGCAGAGGAAAACTGAATCTCATGGCACATGTGCCAACACACAGATCAGTAAAGGTGATGTGGGCAGTGACACTGACAAGGAGGGGCTGCAGGAGCCCCTCTGCTGTGCTGCTGGGCTCAGGAGCCCAGCCAGAGCTGCAGCAGAAAAGGGCAGAAATTGGGAAACTGTGGAAGAACTGGGGAAACTCACAGAGATGGGAAAATGTAGCAGGACACAGCAGGCACCACAGGGAGAATTTCAGTGCTTGGGCAGATGTCACTGCCCTTGCAATCAGCCCTGATCTTTCCTAGGAAAAAGGCAGAGCACCAGAGGGAAGCAGTTCCTGGGTTTGATCCATGGCATTACCTTGACCTAGACTACCCAGCTTTCACAAGAACAGCAGACAAGATAAAATACTTGAGAAAATTAATAAAATCCCTAGTTTAATTGGCAGCTACTACTGTTATTAAATAGATCCTCTTAAAGAATAGTGTTTCTGAATCAGTAAGGTTGAAATGTAATTGAGAATGTGCTTATGAGAAACATTTTTTGCAAAGCCTGTGAAACTGTGAGGATTAGGCTGAAGTATCCAATGTGATCAATATCTCGCAATCGCATTAAGGCCTCGGGCAACAGGGGCCTTCATTCCTTTCCATTTCCCATTTTCTGTTTTCTGTTCCTAGGCACCATCATAGGCAATCAGACATGAACAGAAAATGAATTTGCAACAAGCTAGTAGCATTGTAAGTGGCTTTGATATAAGTGGAACAAGGGTCGGTAACTTCTAAGCCCCAGTAGCCTGATAAGAATATAAAGTCTCCCATTTATCCCCAATGAGTGCTTGATTAGCCATACAGTGCTCTGCTGACAGAGTTCACTAAAAATACATTATGCTAATAACACTTGAGTGCCAGCAAAACTGGGGAAGCCCAAGACTCAACATAAAGAATGAGTCATTATGGTATTTACCTGGCAGATACAGTTAGAGGCGAAAATATGGGCAAAAGAATGACATCTCAGTCCTATTTGCAAAGGCACAAATAGAAATAGAGGTGACTTCCCAAAGAATATTAGGATCAGAATAAATAGAAATAAATGCCCCACATTGTCATGATGGCATTTGGGAAATAAAGATGGTTAGTTTTTCAGAGCAGGCAGCTGCTATTGGAGCCAAATCACTTCTATGTATTTTTCTTTGTCTGAACTCTGTCATATGGCTCTTCACTGGTGAATCATTCTGCCTGGTTTAACACCAAACGTGTTTCCTCCTTGCTGTGTGCCTGGACCACAATCTGGGATTCCCGCTGCACTCCCACAGCTTCCTCCTGTTCCCAACCCACTGCCATTGTTCCCAACCCACTGCCATTGTTCCCAACCCACTGCCATTGCCCCCGCACAGCGTTTGCTCCCTTCTAAGGGCAGGATTTTTAGGCTTTCCTTTTGAGCATCAGCTACAGGTGTCACCCACCCCAGCAACAACCCAAACCGTACTGCAAGTGCAGGAGACCAGGGGATGGTTCATTGCTGCTTCAAATTAACTCACCGAATCTGCTTTTTCCGAGCACTGAACACTCCGAACTCTCCTGGCCTCTGCCAGCCTGCAATTAGCACCCTGCCTAGCAGGGCTCTGGGCTCCTGCACACACACCCTGCAGCCAGCCTGGCCGCCAGCTCCTGCACAGGCAAATTGGTGCACAGCACTTGGCCACGGCTCACAGCAAGGGCAAGCAATCATTTCACAGGCATACAACTGAGAGCTTTGCAAAAAAAAAAGGGATCAAGCTTGGAATTAAAAA
>VZRO01000060.1:419970-514748 GCA_013397915.1 Daphoenositta chrysoptera | reverse complement strand
GTGATTAATCTGGCCATTAGAGCTGGTCATTTTTTTTTTTTACTTCCTCTCCAAATCTTTTACTAGCCAAAAATACTTTTTAAGCCCAGCCAAAATGAAGTCAAATTTGCCAGTTTCAAAGAACAAGGAAGACATTTCAAAAGACAGTAGAATGACTCCTCAATTTTAAAAGGATTTGATTTTTTATATATTTTAGAGGTGCCATAATAATGTTTTTAAGAGTTGATAGCAGTTAAAACCAAGGGGTTTTCTTTAGAATGTGTAAAATGTTTTGGTGTACCTGAAACATACCTTTATTGTTAGTGCTTCATTTTGCCCAGAGAATGGAAGATTAAAAAATAGCTTGGGCCTCTACCAACTTTGAGAAATGCTGACAGAGAGCCAAAACCCTCAGCTACTCACAGTGAACTCTTACAAGCCACCAAACAGTTCAAATGCAAAGGTACTGAAGAGCTAAGTAATCTGATCTATTGTAGCTGCTTGTGCATGAAGCAGTAATGTGAGAAAGGTCCAGGCCATGGAGAAAAGCAGCCACTTCCACGCCACAATTTGTCTCCTGCTGATGTAAATGCCTAAAATAGGTCAAATGAATCATGCCTTAAAAATGCCCATTTCTCTTCACTGACTAGAGGGGTAACAGGTGACTAGTGGTGGTGTAACCTTCTACCTTATCAATGTCAAAAGGGGGTGAGATGAATTTCTGTATTGTAATCATCCACAAAAAATTAAAATTTTGATATGAAAGCCCAAAACCCTGGGTTCAGAAGCTGGGAAGACAGACCAATGGAGAGGATATAAATTCTTTCTGAGTACTCTGGCATTCAACATTTCATGATCTACTTATTCTCCTGTGTTTGTCCTTGGTTCTTCTCTTTTCTTTCATTTAATGCTCTTATCTTCCTTTTTTATCCATCCATCTTCTCTCTCTCTCTCTTCAAACCACACAGCTTTAGGATCTACTGTTGACAGTGCCCACCTGCTTCTGTCATCTGCTGGCTGTCTTTCATCACCATTGGAGAAGGAAAGGGAACACTTTAAAGACCATGAGCACTTATGCATAGTAGGATATGGGAATTCTCCCAAACTGGCAAACTGTGTCCTCAGTAGGAAATTACATTAGATGTAGCTCCAAGCAAGGATTGCTGTTTTTTCAGACTTTAACTCTGAAATTCGACTTTCATTGCCCTCCATTTTCCAATTTATTTTCTGGACCCAGACCTCCCTTTGAAGTATTGAAATCAAGTGTTCCAGGAACCCTAACCTCATTTTATTTGTGTCTTGCCCTTCAAGGACCTCCTGTGAGTTCCATATGTAATATTTTAAGTTTTAAATTCATCTAGCTTCCTTACAAGAAAGATGAAAAAGTCCCTAATGGGGCCTTAGAAGATCTGTCAGTTGGTCCAAATCTGGCCAATGATTTCACTGTTGACTTCCATGTTAACAGGACAGTGAGCAAATTAGAAAAATAAAACTGCTGTACCTAAACAGAAGAGAATAATGTGTGGAGTTATTAACAATAGTATGGTGTTCATTCATTATATATGCATATGTATGTGTGCATTTAAATATGCAAACACTGCATCTCTCTCCTAAATTTCATTTTATGTTTAGCCAGAGGTTTCTGATGGTGCTGACTATACCCTACAAAAATAAAGAATCATAGCAAAAATTAAAGGTAATCTGTATTATTTCTAGTTGAAAATAATCGTGTATTTGACTACAGCTCGAGGAAAGAGAGCAAAGCCTGAAAAAAACTCCATAAAAGCAGTTTACAGGCACCAGACAACTAAAAGGAAAATATAATTCTGAAGGAACTCACTGTACTCCTGGATGGCTGAACAGTTGATCACTTTGTCTGGCTGTATGGAAAGTTAAAGCAAGCTGAAAGTTTTCAATTTATAGTGAAGACTGTACTTAAGCAGCAGAAAATTATATACTTACTGTTCCACTCCAACTGTGTGTGATATATGAAGTACAGTGAGCTCCAGTAAAAAAAGAAATGAAACCAGGTGGTAAATAATCAAACTATACTCTTCATTAGCCTTGGTATTTATTCTGCCATTTTGAAAGCAATAAGAAGCCACATGCAGTGTTAGTGCCTTTTATTTTCTACTGTCCTTTATTTTTTGCCATTTGTATTACTAATATTTCCCCTTACATTTTCCATATTGTTCCTTTTTTTTTTCTCCCCCTTCTGGGATTTTGACATTGTTATTCACCAAATTTACTTTCATGTTTAAGCTTGCTTTGGTTTATAAAGTTAATTATCCATCACTACAAACATGTCAATGTGAGTTCTGTAGCTAATCATATGAAAGTTTATCCTCTTAACCACAAAGATTCCCAGTTATTTCCTGGAATATAGGACAGGGCAGGAATTTTTGCTGAGCACTTCTGAACCTGATTTTTGGCCGTGGAGGGATGCATTTGGTTACATGCAAACCACATACAAGGCACAATAGTTGTGATCAGGTAAAATCCTGCCACAGATACCTCAGAATTTCATCACGTTGAGTCTACAGAGACTTCAGTAGGTACTGAACATGAAACAAATTAAAGACACTGCAGAATGAGGTTTCATGAAAGCAAACCATCGCTCTTCTTTGAGCTAAACATGTAAAACTACTTTTACGAAAATTTGTGGCTTTGGCCCTTTTTTTGATTATTTAAAATCTCTTATCATCTGTCTTTTTCATAATTCTGTGCTGTGCTCTTGGCAATAGCAGTGAGCATGTTACACGCAGAACCCGTAATTAGTATCTGTTCATACAAATGTTCCGGCCTGTTTTTTCTCATTACTCAAACTCCACACACAAGACATGTTTAGAAGCATAAATTGTTTCCCTACCGCGCTCCTAATTAACACTTCCATTAAGACCTAGGCAGAGAGCATGGAACATACTGAAAGAAACTGCTGTTTACAGAAACGGTGATAAAATGTATACAAATATGTCCTGCGAAGTGCAATCAAGCCAGCTTGTGTGACATGTGGATGTGTTTCTCTGTATGTAGGCACAAACAGATGTGCTACCCTCACATGCAAGACTAATTTGTTCATTAACATTAAAAAAAAAACCCTAGATGAATAACAGTCCATTAATTTTTATAATTACTTCTTGCATGCCCATATCATTGCTCAGTTTAGTTTCTGGAGCCCTTGGTAGCTTCAGATTGGCTTCTTGGCATGATCACACTGGATATTTGAGTTATCTTCCACTGGCTAGTAGATTGGATTTACTCAGATTTTTATATATTTATACTTGATAATCCTCTACCCCTTTTCTTCTTCTACGGGAAATTTGAATTAACCTTAAATTAAGATTAAAAATTAATAATTTCAGTTTGGTTTGGTTTTGTTTTTAATCTTGAAAGGCAGAGTGAATTAATCAAATGGCTTGCTATGAACTATCATAAATAGTTCTAGAAGGTTTGGTTTAAGCCTTTGAATAAAAACATGCATAATCTTTTCAATTTTGCATATGTTCAGTACAAGACCAAGAGAAAAAACCTCCTGGCAGCTGTAACTGAATTTCACCTGCAGAAATCCCATTGTGAGACTCAGAAGAGTCAATCCACGAGGAAAGAGATTAAACAAATAGTCTTGTGACCTAAAGTGCAATAAGCTTTGCACAGTGAGAGTAAGTTGGAAAGCCTGACAATTAACTGCAACTCAGGGCTGGTGATAGGGGGATGTTGCTTTTGTTTTTAATTACATTTTATTGAACAACCAAGAGATAAGCATCAAAAGACAAGATTGTCTTGGATCATCAAAGATGGGGTGGGGGAGGTTGTTTGTTCTGTGAATTCAGGCAAGCTAAAAGAGCTTTTTCTGTGTTTACCTGAGTAATTAATGAAAGACCAAATTGCTTTTGAGCCAGCAGGCTGCAGTTAATTGGAGTTATGTGCATTCAGTGAACTTAGTGATTTGGCTTAAAAAGGATTTACAGTGTAGGTGACAACCCTTTTCAGGGAAATACAGCAGCTAAGGCTGAATATTAGAAGACAGCTTCCAGATGATGTAATTTATGTGGAGAGCTTTCTCTTTCAGTTGAAGTTTGAAAGTGGAAAAAGTACTGGCTTATATGAGCAAAATGCTTGGAAAAATTTTAATTAATAATAAGTTTAAAATGTGGGATACAGACGTTCAGACTGTTACTATAATTTTTTAACTGGCAAGATCAGTGAATTCAAAGAGGTTTGCCAGTCTACCCTGAGGAAAATTATGTTTGTAGGGACAGACATGTTCTAATTTCTGAAGTTCTTACCATGACTGTTTTTCTAATATATCTCAATAAGGACTGGAGACATATTCTGATGTTCTTTATCAGATGTAGTAGCACCTAACAATCTACCACCGTTATCAAATTTAAAAAAGACAATTTACTTTTAAGTGCTCCACTCAAAGTGTCAAGAATTATCAGCATTTGTAATTCTGTCAGTTATTTATTCCTTTTCATACCTGGCTGAATGGATTCCCTGAAGTGTTCTTAGATATACCTGTGGACAGGTGGTCACATAGTGCCCAGTGGATAATCCTGCTGGGCTAAAGGACAAAGAGAAGGGGTGCTCCCCTTCATCCCCATGAATGCTGTTAAATTAAACAGAGAAGGTTCCTCTTGCTCTTTGCTTGCTCGAGTAAAACTAGAGTTGTTTTCTCTTCTTTCTCTTAACCATAGAATTTTTCACTTATGCAAGAACAAATTTAAAATAAAAAGGAGAAAGTGTTCTGCCTTTCTTCCTGAAGGAATGAACTTTAAGTATATACACACTTTCTTGGATCCAGTTCTCCCCAAGTAACCATGAGCCGATCAGACCTCAGTCTCAGTACTCCTCGTGAATTTGTGCACTAAATATTTATATTATTGATCTGGATATCACATTCAAGTTTTTCTCCTTCACTCCCTTTTTTTACTGTTAAGGTTCAAAACAACCTGAGTTCTTTTGCCAAATAATTCCATTAGATATTGTTGTAGGAGAAATGAATTCCCAGTTCTCACTGATCTGTGCCTAAAAAACTCTTATCCAGATTTCTTGGAGTTCAGGGTACTGCTGAGTGGTGTCTCTTTCCATATAATTTTAATAATAAAAAAAGTGAAATGTCATAGTTGATTCAATTTCACATGACTTTAAATGGACTTTTATGCTTTATATTTTCTCCTTCCGAAATAAGAGACAAATATTCATTGTTCTCTGCTTTTAAAATTAATAATTTTACTCAGTCTTCCAGCAATGATTTTTTGCAGGCAGTTTCAGAATTCTTTGTTCAAAGACAATAATTGTAGTTCTCCCTCTCTATCTCACTTCCTTCTTTGTCTTTCTTGTTCTTTTCCAGTAGAAATGCTGATGAGCTGTCCTGGTATTTCCACATACTTTCAAGCATGAAGTGTAATCAAAGTAACATGTGAAATCTCGTTGTCATCACTGGGTTAGGGATCAGGCCTGAATGCCTTTACCCTGAGTCCTGCTACTAAAATATCTGCAACACTTTGTGGGAGGCACTAAGATATTTCGACAGTTTTATTTTTAGACTCTCTGTTGGGACTAAAATTGTGCAGTGCATTAGAAAGCTTCTCTCAGCCTCAAGTGCTGTGGCTGTCTGCAGAGGCTGCAGTAAAATCTGTGTTTTGGTTGGTATGGGCTAGATTTCCAGTTGTTTCCTTTCTAATTTCATAAACCTGAGAGATCCATAACATTTTAATACACATGTCAGAATTTAAGAGAAAAACCTGGCATTTTATCAGAATTGTAACAGTATCACTACTTTTGTCAGAATAATTGTATCAGTTTTAGTGTGTACAATATCATTATTACAAAGAAGGTTCACAAATGACATTTGTTAAATCAAGGAATTCAGAAAAAGTAGTTGATACAGGTCAATACAGAATATTTAAGCACTCTGAAAAGGCAGATTTACTCTGAGTAGCCAAATGGTTTTTACAAGTCAGTGTCCTCACAAACTACATGCAGAGAAAAGAGATTTCATTGAATAATTTATTGGAGGGGTTTTTTTTTACACAGAACTAATATTTGATATTATTATTCCTGTGAATATATTATTTCCCAACATGACACTTCTGCAAAATCTATTGAATATGTGTTTCTGAGCTCATGCAAAAAAATACATACACAAAGGAATTTGGCACTTTTCATGATCCAAAATCAGTGTAAAAGGCAATGTTTTTGATTCCCAGTCATCCATGTCCATGAGTCTTCAGATACTTCTCTCTTGAAATTATCATGACATGTGGAATTAGCTGACAAAGTAAATTGCATCTTACAGAAATAATTCTTTTGTAATTATTTGCAATCATTATGTTCTTTCCTCAGGTTCTACACAGAATTATATTTCCCATGCCACATGTTGAAGGTATCTAGGCAGGCCAACAACGGTGAATTCAAAGAATTGGAAACAGTTCAATTCAAAACGTGAACTGTGGGACCAAAATCCGAATTCTGACATCCTGGGACAATAAACCCACAGACTAAATCACCTGATAGGCAACTGGGCTCACGGTATCACAAAGGGGAAAGTAAGATTGCTACCCTTTACCAAATAAATCCAGAAATTCGACTGGAAAATGGAATCTTCAGTGATTTGCAAGCCCATTGCTTGCCCGTTGTGCTGCATAACACACGAATTAGGCTCTGGAGAGATGTCTTGGTGTTCCAGCTTCCTTGCACAGAGGGTGAGGGATGGATGGATGGATGGGTGGATGGATGGAAAGGGATGAATGGACTGGGTAATGAGGAGAGGAGAGGAGAGGAGAGGAGAGGAGAGGAATCAACACACAGAATATTAATTCCAGGCACAAAATCCAGCTAGCAGGCTCATTTTCTTGTATGGCTTGTATAGGCCTGTGTAGATGATTCAGATACCATACTGCCAAGCTACATAATAAATAAAGCCCCAATTATACTCATCACCTCATATTTTGGCCAATGCAGCATTTGGTCTCATTCCAGCCTATGGGATCATTTGCATGTAAAACAAGCCAGAAAGCTTTGCAAAGGACAAGTAGTTCCTAGGATGAAAGATTTGCAGAGTCCCAGATTTCCTTTAAAGGCCTAACAATATGAGAAGTTACTCTAAAAGTGATTTGGGGGTAAATATATTTGTGGCTGCCTGATTTGTAGTGTAGAAAGAAACAAGAAACACAAGGGGTTTCTCTCACACACACCTACAGATCTCAGCACATAATTTTGCTCCATACCTTCAGAGGAAGCAAATGATGTTTCCTCAGTTATATTAAGAAAGGGAAAACACATGCAAAAGAAATTTTAAGTTCACTAAACAGTACAAATGTGAATAATTCTGTGCATTTTCTGTACATTTAAAAAGGAACCAGGAAATACAATCTTTTTGAGGTTGTTTTGTCCTCCAAGTCATGAAATATTTTCGAGACAAAGAAGGAGACAGTGCAAGAATAACAACTAATATACTAATAGCACTGTTGTCACGGTAGAATTCAAATTTCTGCCCCATCAAAGATAGTTACGTTTTTTATAAAATGTACAAAGGATTTGACAAGACAGATTGCAAGAGCCTTGAATCAGAATATGCGGCAATATGGTGATCAGAAAACACCATTCAGTGTAGAAAAAGTGAGCTGAAGTAACTGCAATATATTTTTACAGGTAAGTTCTATATTCATTGAACTGTTCTATATTCATTGAACAGTTGGCTAAAAAGAAGAGACCATGCTCACCTCAGCTCTGTTTTCTGCAGATTTGGAATTGTTTGGACACGTCTTACCAGGTCAATTCCTCAAGTGGCCCACAAAAAAAAGCATCTACATTTGCAACTCTTGAGCTAGGAGGGGTTCAATCTTGCCCTCTCTTTCCTTGTATACTTGCAGGATTATGTCTCTAATGTCCCAATGACAAAAGCTATTTCTAAATCACATTAAGGCTATCCAATTTTTTTTTTGATTTTTGCCCATATAAATGAGTTTCCTGAAATCCAATGAAATGTAAAGGAAGAAGCTGTTCCTTCACAGAAGCAAATTCTCAGACAATTTTCAATGTTATTATAGCACTCTATATGCAAAGTTGTAACAAACCAAATATTTAAAACCATTAAAATTTCTCATGTTACAGAAGTTTTAAAATTAAATCAATGCATTTGACGGAGGCTGTAAGGAGAGGAAAGCAGCCTGAAGCCTAAAGCTAGGAATCTACTAATTAAGATATGCAATAAAAATGTTAATCAAGCAAACTTAGGGAGGAATGGGGGAAAGCGATTACATAATCCTCTTGGAACCGTATAATGTCTCAAATGTCTCAGTGCTCTCACACAGGAAAATGATGAGTAGGTAAACAAGGGAGGGAAAAAACCAGGTCCTTTGATTATGGGCCAAAGAAGAAACTGTTCCAAATGGCCTCTCTAACCAACATTAGCTGTTCAAGTAGAAAACATTCAGATCTAAGAGCTCTCTCTAGTGTGCCAGACTGGGGACAGCCGACAGAAGCTAACAAAAGAGCCTGAGAAACTGGAGTATTTAAGATAATTCTCGGTAAGTGTGGCCACAGCAATGTCTTTTGTTATCCTTTTTCTTTATAACTCTAGTCCACATTTTAGAACTGTAAGTAAACAGGGTACTTGACTCTGTGCTCTGTATTATAGATGTTTCCCTGCTAACTCACAAGTGGGTACTTCATTCAGACTTGCAGGGATCCTGAAAGTGAAGGCTTTGGGGTTAGGTCAGTCTGTAGCCCTGTTGTCCTGAACATGTAACAGGTTTTGTGCTAGAAAATAACAAAACTCAGTGCCCACCAGGCTCTGTCTGGACTTCTTTTGGCCTAGTTGGAGCCGTATTTAGTCTTATTTAGCAGGAACAACAAATATCTGATAATCTGGCAGCTATTACTTGCTTAGTTTTAGCTTGTGAAAAACTGTATGGTGTAACAGTGAGTGGGTACTCGGTGCAGAATGAGCTGTTTATACTTCAGAATAAAACAAAGAAAAGGAGTACTGACAGGGGCTGATTGCAGGGGTGTTGAAACTATGGGCACAGGATGACACCAGGAGCCACAGGGCTATAAACATGTCACCAGTGGTCAGCTAACCCTAATTAAGGGAATCAACCATGGGAGCAGAGTAAAGATAGCTTAAAGGATAACAAAGAGGATAATGACCATGTCTCTAACATAAAAGTTAAATGTACTACACACAGAGTAATGTGGAAATGTGAACCGGTGAAGAATCAGCAGGGCAAGGATCATGTAAAACATATAAAATTTCTCCAGCCAGACTCAAACGTGAGGAGGAAGGAAACATCGATAACCTTCCCAAAAAAAGGGACTGTGATGCTGATTCTTCTCTGTGTAATCCTTCTCTCCTGGCCTGAACCAATGCTTCACCCTTAGCACCCAGAAACACGGTGGAAGGATGGCAGTAATTCACGAGAAATGTGGAGATACCAGAGTGTTTGTGTACACCAACCTTAACTGCGATTTGAACCATCAGTGTCAATACAATTGTATGTGGACTAAAGCAGGTGCTCCAAAAAGGTGAAAAGACTCATCTCCACCAACTTGTTAAGCCATTTTGGGAGATAAAAATGATATAAATTCCATATATAGAGAGAAGGCATCTTCCCAAATTACCCAAGAGTCCCTTGGTTTGGAAGGAGGATAATAATGAAAAACAAAATTGAAGGTTGTCCAAATTTCTTAATAGATGTGCAACTGCTGCCATTGGCATCTGCAGCTCAAAGCATGATGCTGGACTGAGGAGTGCTTGGAACCATCCATCTGTCTGTCACAAATTCATATATTCATCAAATGCTTACCAAATTGTACAAGCATGCATTCCAGAACACTTCTCATTTTTTAATATAATTTATTTTATCATTAGGAAGTAAAACAGCTAATCACAGCAACAGGCTAATTTCTGGCAGAAAATAAACTCATTGGGACTAATTTTGATAAATTTCTCTTGTTACATTATTAACAGTGTAGCTTTGAACTTCCTGACCTGGATTTCTTTTCATTATGCTTATACTGAATTATTTTGTCCAATAGAAAGAATATTACGAATTAAGCTTAAAGATATTATTCAGGTTGGGTATAAGTCACTTTGTAAAGCTCACACACTGTATTTATTCATTACCTGGCTAAAGGTGCCTGCTGTCCTGGGATTCTGTATATTGATTTCAGAGAGTTTGACTTTTTAATTCATTCTAACAAACCTTCCAATTCTATCACTTATTCATCAAAATGGTAATAATGACTTGCAATGTGCAATTTTCATTGCATTGGTGAAACTAGTATAGCTAATAAACATAATTATTAGCATGTGACCTCTTGCCTGGAAAACCCCCAAAAGTATGTGCAGTTTCAGGAAACAAATTTGTGTGGGACCTGGTTTTTTTAATATGAAAATATTCATACTTATATGAAAAGATTCCTTTTGTTAAGGTGTGGCAATGCAGTATCAGAATAATGAACAAAGAATTATATGAATTAAACATGACTGTCTAATACCTATGTGGAGATCACTGCTCATTACTTTTTTTAATCAACATATTTTAAAGAAAGATATTGAAAGAGGGAAAAGAAAAATTAAATATACATATTATATATATTGTAAAAAGAGAAAAAAACTATGAGTTTTGTATCCAAGATAGTGAAATATGTGTCTCTTCTGCTAACATTTAATGGGATATGTCATAAAATCTGTGAAAATGGGGAAATGAGATAAATTAAAATANGTCCAATAGAAAGAATATTACGAATTAAGCTTAAAGATATTATTCAGGTTGGGTATAAGTCACTTTGTAAAGCTCACACACTCTATTTATTCATTACCTGGCTAAAGGTGCCTGCTGTCTAGGGATTCTGTATGTTGATTTCAGAGAGTTTGACTTTTTAATTCATTCTAACAAACCTTCCAATTCTATCACTTATTCATCAAAATGGTAATAATGACTTGCAATGTGCAATTTTCATTGCATTGGTGAAACTAGTATAGCTAATAAACATAATTATTAGCATGTGACCTCTTGCCTGGAAAACCCCCAAAAGTATGTGCAGTTTCAGGAAACAAATTTGTGTGGGACCTGGTTTTTTTAATATGAAAATATTCATACTTATATGAAAAGATTCCTTTTGTTAAGGTGTGGCAATGCAGTATCAGAATAATGAACAAAGAATTATATGAATTAAACATGACTGTCTAATACCTATGTGGAGATCACTCCTCATTACTATTTTTAATCAACATATTTTAAAGAAAAATATTGAAAGAGGGAAAAAAGAATTAAACCTACACATTACATATTTTGTAAAAAGAGAAAAAAACCTATGATTTTTATATCCAAGATAGTGAAATATGTATCTCTTCTGCTAACATTTAAAGGGATATTTCAAAAAATCTGTGAAAGTGGGGAAATTAGATAAATTAAAATGTTTATCATTTTTTCCCCTAGATATTAAAGTTAGGTATAATTATTGCTGTTTTATAAAGAAGGTACCATAGGAATGGAAGAGGTATGTGAATTAATTGTTTACAGGTTTTTAATGCCCGTTCATCCTGGTGCACAAAGGCAGTTCAGAAAGTCCATCTGAGCCATTGCACAATCTTACTTTCGATTTCAGTATCTTGGCTTTGTTTTGATTGGCAAAATGTAAAGTTTTCTCTACACAGGTGGTGTTTGTCATGCAGTCTTCAAGCAGATATGGATTTCAGCACAATGCAGGTATTTCCACAGGTGAAATATAGCCCCAATAGCATGAGGTTGGAAACAAATCATGTATATCAAGGAGAAGTCTGGAGAATTAGGCTATAAATACACAGAAACAATGACAAACCTCTAACCCTTAACTGTGTAGCACTACAGCCCAATAAAATAATTTATGATATCAATAAAACTGGATGGAACATCAGCTAAAAATGCCTGTAAGAAGGAAAAAAATTCTCTTCCCAAAAATATCAGTGACAAAGAAAAGGTTAAACTGCATTGAACATGCCTTTTTTCCTTTTCAATCTGGAGTTTTGAAGAAAAAGAAAAAAAAGAACTTTACTTCACTAGCTAGTCAGTGATGTATATAATTAAATAGAAAGGTTTTGGAGGATGTGATTTTATGGTTACCGTAGCAACTAGCACCTAGATGGTCCATATTCCTCTGCTCTTCTACCATGAAAAAAAAAAATCCATCTATGACCTACTTGAAAACAAATAGGTGTGTACTGCTCAAAGCCCCATTGTTCTTTGCAGGCATCTATTTTCCCTCAGAATCAGGGGTAATCCTACTCTGGAAAATATTCCAGTGTTTTACCCAAACAGCAATATGCATGTGGTTTGACCTACAGCCTGGCACTGGAAATCCTGTGCACAGTCACATGCAGCTTAATTTGGCCATGCATCTAATTCTGTGTAGGGGAGAAGGAAGGAAGGGTTTAAATGGCTGATGAATTTCATAGTTTAAGCTACTTATATTTAGAAAAGTTTTCAATTTTGTCACCAGTGCACTCAACTACTTTGATCCCATCCCTTTAAGAACAACAAACCTTTGAAACCTTATTTAGAGTGAGCAGAAGCAGAACATTTTCCCCCAAGCTCACCTTGGTGTTGTTCTAGCGTGAACTGAAGATGAACTAAAGCAGAAGTGCTGGTATTGCCAGAGAGAATTTTCCGGTGTTCCTGTTGCTAAGAAAATCTCCTCCCTTCTCTCATGTTGCACCTGAGAACTTTAGAGAAAAGGGTCAGCAGAAGTGTGACAAAGTTATTATCTGTTGTGTTTAAATTATTTGTGCAGGGCTTAGAAGTTCTCTAATTTTAAATCTTTCTCATGTGAGTTTTTCAAAGGATGCAATAACATTCAAGCATGAGAACAGAAATTCAGCTCAACAAATTACCATTTTATTAAGCTGACTATCTCTTCTTCCAAAGGCCTCACAAGTGGTACTCTTAATTTTAAATGTAATCTTTGACTCACCAATAGCTTGCTTCTACTGTATGCACATGTGAAAGACACATTAATATCATCAAAAAGGGAGAAAGATTTTGTTTTCTGTTTTCTATTCAAATGTCTGGATGTAATTCCAAACAAATTTGAGAGCAATTTCTTAAAGTATCTACCTCTCCCTCTTTTAAATAAGCATTTATTTTTGCAGTATCAGAGATGGAAAAATAAAAGAAAAAAAAACAAACCATAGAACACATCTTTTATCACACGTTGGCTTTGGGTCTTCTGATAATTGAACACATGCAAATGTAATAGATTTTATTTATTTATTTATTTATTAGCTACATATGTCTTGTTAGAATGACAGCCTCTCTTTTCACATTCCTTCACTGCTTTCCCTGTGGACCTTCCAATTCTCACTTCTAGACATCTTAACTTTAAATCATAATAATTTCCACTCTGTGATCAGAATATAAATTCTCTGTGCTGTATGCCAAATAGGCATACAAGAAACTACCTTGTCCTCCTCAATCAGTTCATCCTTGTAGAACAGCAGAGGGAAAAGATCCAGTTTTAGAAATAGGACTGGGGAGAGGTTTTACACATTGAATATTCTGCAAGCTTCTCCATAAACCCTCACGTACTCCAAGTCTTCACTGTACCTGCCAATCCATATGCAGGAGACAGGTGTTTGTCTTTCCACTTTGTTAACTACCTTGTCACAATACATCACCATTTATGTACTATTTTGTGCAGGTTTGGTTTGCACAGTTTAGTCTGCGTTTCCACCTGTGCTTGAGCAGGATTGGAGAAGTGCCTGTTAAAGCTACTGTATTACCTTATGTTTACATAGCTGGTTTTAGTCATTACATTTAATATTCACATTACATAGCAAATATTTCAAGCTTCTTCTGTGCTCTCTGCAGGTAGCAAGTTTGCAGTTCTAAAACAGGGATCACCTGGCTGCCTGCAGGGGTTAGGCAATGTTTGCATTGTGTTTTCACTTGGGATGGGTTACCTGTTAGCATGGCAAGACAACCAAGCCTCTGGCAGCTTTTTGGCCTCACTCAGGTGCACTCAACTGTACCATATATAGGCTCATTTGTGAATTTAAGGGTGACCACTGATGCCTGACCACAAATGCCTGTCCCTGCACAGACATTTGAAGAGACATCATATGTTAAAATCTTACACCAGGATAGGGATGTGATAGGGTGATTGGGGTAGGGTATTGTGATGGGGTATTTGATCCAGAGTGCTAGCAGAGACAAGAACAAGACCTGTATAAAGTATCATCGAATCATGAAATATTTTAGGTTGGAAGGGACCTTAAGGATCATCCAATTCCAACTCACCTGCCATGGACTGGGACACCTTCCACTAGACCAGGTTGCTCAGAGCTCCATCCAGCCTGGCCTTGAACACTTCCAGGGATGGGGCAGGCACAGCTTTTCTGGGAAACCTGTACCAGTGCCTCATCACCCTCAGAGTAAAGAATTTCTTTCTTATATCCAATCTAGACCTGCGCTCTTTCAGTTTGCAGCCATTCCCCCTTGTCCTGTGACTTTTTGTAAATAGTCTTTCTCTGTCTTGTGGGTTCCTTTCAGGTACTGAAAAGGCTACAATTAGGTCACTATGAAGTCTTTTTATTCCAGGCTGAACAATCCCAATTCTCCCAGCCTTTCCTCAGAGCAGAGCTGCTCCATCCCTCTGATGCCCTTGGTGCCTCCTCTGGGCTGGCTCCAGCAGGTCCCTGTCCTTCCTGTGCTGGGAGCCCAGGGCTGGATGCAGCACTGCAGGTGGGGTCTCAGCAGAGGGGCAGAGGGGCAGAATCCCCTCCCTGCCCTGCTGCCCACGGGGCTCTGGATGAGCCCAGCATATGTTTGGCTCTCTGGGCTGCAAATGCACGTTGTGTGCTCATGTCCAGCCTCTCACCCACCAGCGCCCAAAGTCCTTCTCAGTGGCTGCTCTGGATCTGCTCATCCCCAGCCTGTGTTGAAACTCCAAATAACTGGGTGAGGTGATCTTGAGCTCTCCTGTGACAGTGGTCAGCACAACACATGAGAACACAACCCATGCACTGGCATCAGGCATCAACTGACCAGTTTCAGAATGAAAACTTCATGTTCACATGCTTTACAGGACTCCTAAGGAGGGTTTGAAACCTTTGGTCTCACTGTAATACAAATGTTATCACTTTCCAGCGTACCAAATAAAAATCCAAAATAAACAATTCACATGGTTAATAAACAAAGGCAGATTTTCTGATACAGTCTGTTATTTGTCTTAGGTAAACTGCTTCTTATATTCGATATAAGTCCAGCACTACAGAAATGTGAAACATGCTGTGCCTCCTGACTTGTACTGCTGTGACTGAAAGTGGAATTGGAATTATGTGAGGGGAGTTTCAGATGCTTCGCCTCCATTAAAACATACCCTGCCCTTTTTCTCCTCAACATCAAATAGAACTCCAAATATGAAGCTATTTAGCCTATGGAGTCATAAAACACAGACATAAATCACAGATAGATGAAGAAATGCCAGAATTTCTGAAGCATGTCAACACTCCCTAAAGTATTCCTAACATAACCCTGTGCACTGTCAGATTCCAACCAAAATAAGAAAGGGGAAGTTGGGAGGGCTGATGTTCACACACCATCAGTCCAAAGTTATTTAGCACAATTGTTTCTGTAATTGCAGCTCCCTGAAATGTTCAGTGTTCAATGGTCCTCAAAAATCAGACTTCCAATTGGCTGATGATGGGTTTTGTTAGATGCACATGCTGAGTTGGGAAATTCAGCTGCACACATCACGACCAGAGATTTTTCAACACTGTCACAGGTTTTGAGGCGAAGAGGGTCTTAACAGGATCTAAGGTATTTTTCTTCATACAAAGATACATCTCTCTCACTGAATTAGTAACACATACATAAGAGTCTAAGCTACAGAAACTCAATAACTGCTTTACACTGGGGTGAGAGAAAAATTACAGTGGCAATAGGAAATGCATTTTCTAAGAACAGTCTTAAGGAACTTAAAATTAGCCATTTATATACCATTAGCCTTGATGAGATAGTTAAGTCTAACTGGATATCACAGACATTACAAAACTGAGGTTAGAGAAAAAACTTTGCAGATACCTTATTTTTTTTTTAAATTAGCAACATTTAAAAATAATCCCTCAATTCCTAATCAAGTTAAATGAGTTGACTTCAGGCTTTATCAGCTAGAGTGGTGACATCCTTGCAGCTGAGATACCAGAGAAACTATAGGGCATTTTCTGCTACAGGGGACATCAGATGGCAAGAGTCCTGCTTTGGTGGGGGAGACAGTGTCTTGGGACTGTAGAGATAAAGAAGCACATATCCCTTTCAGGACCACAGATTGTCTCCACATCTGATGAATGGAGAAATCTCGGCAGGAGCAAAGGAAAAAGTGGTGGACTGGTGCAAAGCTCCTCGAGGTTCTTCTGTATCCTGTAGCCCTTTCTAAATGCAAGATACAAAAATGACAAAACAGGGTGACAATTAAAGGTTATTTTACAGAGGCTTCCTTTCTGCAGCAACATAAAGTATTGCAGTCAATAACTTTGTTGCTTCAGGAAATATTGTGCTGGGCAAAATCATATCCTCGGGAGAAGAGAACTCTGTGTTCAAACAGTAGATCTTACTTTATAAATGAGGCAGTTCTGTGGCAGAAAAGAAAATTACAGTCCCTGTGTAGCAGCTCTTTGAAAGAGCATGTAATGAATCTCAGGCAGGGGCTGAGGAGCTCTGCTGACCCTGGCAAGCAGGCTGTTAGAGGTGGCCGAGATCCCCGTGGGTTCAGAGCTCCTGCTTTGACTCGGTGATAATACTCCGGAATATCAGCTCTGCAGGGTGAGGATGCTGATTCAGCCTCCCTGTCAGGTGGGGCAATGGCAGCCGTGGAGGCCAGGGCATCTGCTCTGGGAATGAGGTGCCCAGCAGTGCCAGAGCTGCAGTGTGTGAGCACTCACAGCCTGGGAGAGGCAACACCAACACCTGCACTCTCCAGCAAAAGAGTTACAAACAAGCCACGATATGCACTTTGTGGGGCTAGTGCTTTAATAGCCATTATTCTTCCCAAAACAGAGCACACCTAAGTGTTACAGAGATGTGCCAGAGCAATAGACTGCCAAAAGGGGTCGAGCTCATAGGCACTCCCTAAACAATCTCTCCTGTTGCCTCCACAGTGAGACTGGCTACTCACAGATGATCACAACAGCCAGGACATTCTTTTCCTTTTCCCATCAGTTAAAATCTTCAACAGTAGTAAAAGCCATAATAAAGGTACCAGCAAATCAAATCCATTACTGATTGGTATATGAAGTTTAACCGAGGCAACTTTGCCAAGAAATAAGCTGTGCAAATAAAGCTTTGTCTATCACCATCCCCTGCACGCTGCCTGGGTAATCTGCATATTTAACAAAGCTTCCTAGTATTCGTGCCTGGAAGTACATACCGAGGGAAACTGGAGCCAGATGGTTAGATGTCACAGCGACTAAAAAACTGCTTTTAAAAAGGTAGGCTTCCAATAATTAATAGTCTGGATCTTCAGATAATGTACATCACTGAAGTGAATTGCACAGTTCTGATTTACACTGCCACGTAATCTAGTTGTGTGTGTTCAACCTTTATTCTCAAAAACACTTGGCACAGATTGCTTGGATAACTCATTTTCGAGGTGGGGAGGGGGGGAAACCAACATCCGTTTGCTGAAAGCCTTTAAGGGTATGGCATATTCTGGAGCACTCTAAAACATGACTATGTGCTAATTAAAATTTCATATTTTCAAATAATATAGCAGGGAAGAGATGTAACTCCAGCTGGAATGAGCATCCTACTCCACAGTGCAGACAGGGCTGAGTTTCCAGAGACACAAATGGCAGTGAGGAACCTCCAACTGAGATCTGGTGATGACAGGTCAGGTCAGAAGTTCTGCACTCCCTCTGTATCCTAATGGAAAGATGTCAGAAAGCTTCTGAAGACAAAATGACTGTCATAATTCTTTGCTGATCAAAGAAAAATTTACTGTTCAAGTTTCAGCTTAATTCTTAGCACTCTTAGAGTGGCTAAAAGATATTATGACTCTTCCCACCTGCTGGACTCTTGTGTTACACCATGCATGGCAGTAATGAAGATAGATTAATGCTATTTATTTGCTGACACTGACAAGAGTAGCCTGTCTTTTTTTTCCTGTATTTTATCATTAAAGTCTTGTTTTTCATTCTCAAATAGCCCCAAGACAATGCACTGTACTAATTAAGTAGGAACAACATAAAAAAACCAACCCAACCAAGAAAACCCACCAACAATATTAATAGGCTGGATGAAGCAAACAAGAGGCAACAAATTCTATTCAGTGCTGACAATCCAGCCTTAACATACTTCTGAGGTAGGAAAAAATAGAAGATGGGTCTGTTTTGTTATAAAGGTTTCCCTCCTTTGAATAAATTTTCAGGGATCCCTGGATATGAGACACTATAGGTAAATAATAAAAAAAAAAAAAAAAAATCCAAGCCAAAGCAATAACAGCAAAGCTGTGTGGGTCGTGCAGCACGGGAGCACATTGCACAGGGAGGCTGTCAAATCTGCAAATTAGTTTTTCACAGCCCAGCCAGAATAAGGCAGAGCTGACCTGATCCCACAGTGGCTACAGTCCTGCCTTGTGCTGGGATTTTGACTAAAAGACCTTCAATGCTCCCTTCCCAGTGGTGTTTTGGTGATTTGATGATTCTATGAAAACAGCTGCAAGATGCTGTCCAGACACAGGATGTGTTTGGGCAGCCTAAACCTTGATAAGAGAACAATGCCACTGTGCCTTTGTAATCTATGTGCAGCCTGAGACTTTCCCTGTCTGCCAGGGGTGGTATAACTCTTACTGAAACAAGCAGGCAAAACCTCCCCCAATGAAAATAGTCATACTTATAAGTACAGTTTTAATTACAATGACAAAGATCATTGATTTTCACACACGGAAATAAATTTACTCTGATGCTTGTGCTTACAAGACCCAGACCAGAAGTCTGAAATTCTTGGCTTGCTTCTTCTAAGTTCTTGAGCTGGCTGTTTTCATCTGTTTTATTTTTCTTTTATTAAGAATTATTGAAAGCTATCAAGCTCATCTTTCTGACTTAAGTCAACCTCCTCTGCTTGGGTAAGTATAGGCAATACTTACAGCTGCAAGCAGTGTAAAGTCTATTTTAAAACGATTTTTGATTTTAAAGGGTCACTGCCAAGGTGATTAGCATGAAATCTAAATGAGCTTTCAACATCCCTGCTTCCCTCTGATGCTGATTTAACTAGGAAAATCTGGCCAGCAATACCAGTTTTTAAACCCAGCCTTCGAAGCCAGGACACGGCAAAAGGCTTCTTGAAGTCCAAGGAGATTACGTCTGCTGTGGCACTCCTGTCAGCTGTCATTGTCCCTTCTTAGGAGAAGTTAATCAAATTTGTTCAGGCTGACCTCTGCTTCAGCCAGCCTGGACCTGTCTAAGGCTACACCTGCCCGGTGCTCCCTGTTGGGGTCCTGCTCACCTCTGCAGCCAGGCTTGGCTCCCTCCCAAACAGGGGTGCAGGGTCAGCTCCCCTCCCTGCCTCGCCTCTCATCTGCCTCCTCCAGCTGGCAGGGAGTCCAGCCTTTCTGCATCTTCTGTCCCTCTCCTTCCTCATCTAACTCAGGGACAATGGCGTTTCTGCTTTAATTGTTCCTCTGTGTGACAGGGCGGGTAGGTATAGCTTTCCCAAATCCAGTGGTTTTGTGATTATCCACCACTGCTCAATGAAATGGGGCTGCAGGGACTATGGGGATGGGAGGGATGAAGACCTCCCCCAGCACTAGGTTATAAAATCTTCCTTTTATTTCAAATGTTTATTCACCATTCACTTCATTTTCTTTTACTGAGATCAAGCACATTTATTATGTGGAGAGCTGGTAGTGATGTTTTTAATTAAGGTTGTCTAATAATTTCCTTCATAGCATTTGGTTTTCTGTACAGTTTATAACCCCAGGAATGTTAATCATTCTGGGCTAAATTTTGCATGCTTTGTTTTTGCCTAAAGTGGAATTGAATATGAGATCATCAGCTACCCTGCTCCTGCATCCTATTTTTCTTCCCCAAAATATTCTCTTGTTTTAATAAAGTGCAGTAGTCTGGGAGCCAGATGATCATAAATTGCACTTTCATAATTTCTACTCCATAATGCTAATAATTCTGTGCAATTGTATCTCTAATCAAGCAAGGTGTTATGCATTTTTTGCATAGAAAGCAGAAAACCATCAGTCCATCAGCTTAATCAGTGAAGCAATGGAGGTTTTCAAAGATTGTGCAAGGTCACCAGTGCTAATTGGGATTAAAACTTTGTGGAAGAAATGTGCTGTTGTCTGCCATACACGTGCCTCTAGACTGCTTGATTTTGCAAAATATTAAGCAGAAGAAACCAAGACACGAAAAGAGCTTGTGTAGCCATCAGATTTTCACACTGACAGCAGAGGATGTCCTGCATACTATACAACACATCAGGGACTCCTTGTTGAGGTGGGGCTACTAGGCTTTTCCAGCACTCGAGATAGCTGGCTGAAAGCCTAAAAGCAAGTTTGCCAGATCAGCATGGGGAGTAACACAGAATTTCTAAAGGTTTAAATAGAAAAGATATTGCAATTAAAAAGAAAAAAATTGTATTTCTAAATCTCCATTTTACTGGACATTTCAGTAGCAATGTTGAGCTGGAGTCTCGATAACATTTCCCTTTTCCCTTTCCATTCCCCTCCTCCCTTTGTCTCTCTTTCCTTTCATTACAAGGTTAAAATGACATACAAAATGGGAATTCAGGATTTCAGATAAATTCTCACTCTTTTTTCTTCTTCACTGTGTCCCCTTTGGGAAGAAGACTGCCCAGAAAAACCCTCCAGAAGGTGTAAGATTCGCTGCACTCTGGGGCAGACACAGCCCCTAGGGCTGCTCAGCACCAGAAGTTTGGGTGTGAGCTCCAGCGAGAACTGTGCCATTCTCAGAACTCCAGGAGTGAGGCTGCTCTCTTTTATTCTATTTACTTCTAATGTCTGCAGAGAATTGGCAGAAAGGCTTTCAAGCCCAGCCTATACTCTCCCAGCATCCACCAGTTCAAAGCAGGTGTCTCACACCTTTCCTCTTTCAGGATTGGGGTGCTCAGAGGTCTAGAGGGGCACGATGCTGAGCATTTCTGCTCTCTGTGGTGAAGCAGAAACATGTGCAGCTGTGGCCCAACCCCGTTTGCCTCAGCCACGAAGCAGTTTCATTGAAGTTACTCTTAAAGCACACAGGCTTTGCCCATTGTGAGGAAAGCTGCCTTCACCTTTGGCACTGAATGCAAGATCACTCGCTCTCCTGCTTCTCCTATAATACTGAGGTCCAACGGATAAGGAAGACAGCCCGACTCTAAAGTTCTCCTATTCTGTAAGGTTAACCTTCACTTTAATCCTCATACTTTCCATTCATTCTCGTGAGTGTGATTTCTTGAATGTATCAGGTCACAATCTTCAGCAGCAGAAAGAGAAGGGATGAAAACCATTGTTAGACAAGAATGCTAATTCTGAGAGCGAGCATCGAAAGGTTGAGTTAGCCTGCGCCACATTGTGAGAGTTCAGCAATGCTCCATTCATTTGTGTGACAAGCCTCATTATGAGGAAGCTTTTTAAAAGCCATTCATTCTGAGGAAGCTTTGGATACAGTTCCGAAAGCAGAAAATAAAACCTACGAGAACAGGGGAAAGCAAAAAGAGCAGGCAGAAGAATCAAGCAGGAAGGCATTCAAAAATCAGCTCTTTTGCAAGTTCATTTTTTCATTATGTTTGACATTCTTTGGAAGACAGAACTGCTCTGCACACTTGTGGCCTCAGGCAGTGAAGCTGGAAGAAGATATTTCAAGAGATGCAGAACACACACATAGCTGTATAGCACAGAAAAGATACAAAAACTGAATTGACAAGATCGTGATGCTAACTTGCTCCTGAATTGCATCAGCCAAGGTAGTCTATTTTGAAGTAGAAAATTGCACATAGTTCTAGCTATTTTGCCACTTATTTGGACCTCTGGGTAGTGATGAAAAGATGTGGTATCTAAAGCTCAGACGAAAAATAAAAGTCAAACCCAATACAAAGAGATTAGACAGATTTCCTGATGAAAACAAGCAGTACCTGCACGTTGTGTGTGATTCTCTGGGAGATGAGAAATACCGTCAGCAACAGTTCTGATCAGACAACTAGAAAAATATGTAACTTGATGAAGTCCTATGGGTTCTAGCAAACTTTGTGACTAATTTTTAAGTTAATCTCACTGTCACCAAGAAATCAGAAGAAAACAAAGTGTTTTGTGCTCCCTCTGCTGTTCTGGAGCAGCAGGTAGCTGACAAATGTTATACCCAGAGCTCTGATATTCGACAAAATTCGGCGATGAAGAAGCAGAAATAACAAACTCTGACTTTTAGCATGGTTTTGTCGTTATTGAACAAGTGAGCTAGAAAGGCAAAATGTGTTTTAGTTCCATTTTAGAATAAAAGTCCATTTCTCTTTTTGAGATTGATAGAAAAATAATTTCTAATGCTTGTTGAACTACAAGGAACCTTGGAAAAATCCTGTCCCGGCCAATGCTTGGGCCAAGGCTGTGAGACTGAGTGGCAAATTGAATTGGCAAATTCTCTCCAAATACTTGTTGCTATTAAGATTTTCAGTCTCAGTCTAAGTTAATGATTGATTAGGCTCAGCTAGACTTATTAGCCAAGTAGAATTGAGGATTTAACTCAGATGCTCAGAGAATGTAAATACAAAAGACTTCCTATTAAAAATAATTTTAAAGATAAAGGAAATAAAATAAGGTTTTCATAAAAAGGAAGTTTATTCTCATTAGGTTTACAGGAAAATACAAATGAGTGTGAGATAGGTTAAAGTGTTCAAGATCAGGCTGGATGGGGGCCTGAATAGCCTGGTTTAGTCCATGGCAGTGGGAACTAAATTAACTTTAAGGTCCCTGCCAACCCAAATCATTCTATGATTCTCTGGTGTTCTGGCTTTGGCGAAAATAAAGTTTTTTCTGTCCTTCACAGCATCCACATGTACTATCTTGAGGGATAATTCCTTTCACACGGCAGTGGTACTTCTGCTGTAGTTCCTGCAGGAAGAGCAAAGAGGGATGTCAGAGTAGAGAGTGACCTCATTTGTCTTTTTGGTAAAAAAATGAAAAGAGACCAGAAGTCCAATGGGACTTCTGAGATGAGATAGATTTGATTTATACTGAATGAAGCACCTCTTAACTTCCAGCAAAACAGAAGTTGACCTTCCTCACATAAAAATTGTATCAGTAGATTTTTTGTATCTGATTAAAGATGGGTTTTGGTTCCAGCAATAACTCAAGGGACAATATGCATTGTAAATACAAAGTGGAATAAGGCAATTGCATGCATAAACATCAGTGACACATATAACCCCAACTTCCTCCCTGGGAACTTGCAATGTTCTAAAGCACCAAAATAACAACCAGCTTGATGTTTGAATACATTCTTATGTTTCTAAAGCTATAAAACAATATTCCTCTACCAGCACATGCATAATTGTACCACTTTTTCCCTTTTTTCTACCCTTTTGCTACTTCTGCTGTGGAACTGCATTCATGCAATTCTACAGGGGCCACAGTTGCAGAGCCCAGCTGGGGAGCTCTCCTTTGGTGGCAGAGCTGAAAACCAGCCTGGTCCCAAGGCAGACACAAAGCCCCCAAGGACAACAGGATCCCACCAGCAGAGCACCTGTGTAAACAACTGGAGAACAAGGCCACCTTCTTGCTGCATCCCACAGTTCTGACCTTATCACGCTCTTCATCACTCACGGAATTGCTCTTAAAGGCAATTTCGGAGGGACGTAAAATATCTTCCTTCAGCAAAGAAACGTGCGTCAAAAGACGTGAGGAAATTCCACTGGCCTTTTGATTAGCTCTGAGGAACAGAACTTGCTAACATAATGAAGCATGACACATCATCAGGACGCTGCATTTATCTGGAGAAGTGTCAAACAGCACAGTTTCATGAAGCATGAATAGCGTGCATTACGGAAAGAGAAAAAGATTTAGGTTTTATTTGAACCTCAGCTATCAGCCCACCAGCCCTAGGGTAGAGATACTTCCACATCCAAGATTGCATAGTTCAGAAAGCCACATAAAATATTATGGCACGAATAACAATGAAAGCATGAAACCCAGACTTCTTGCTGTTGGAAAGGGTAGGTAAATTCCATCCTTTCTAGGATAATATTTTTCTTTCTTTAAGGATGCCCCAAGCAAAATTAATGCTTGCCTTAAAATAAAATGGACAAGGAATAATACAAGAACTGCTTGCATTATTAATTTGATTCAATTTTATAAGAGAAAGGTAGGCTCAGGGAATATTTTCCTTGTGATTGGCTGAAAAATGTGTTTTTAATGGGATGTATATGCTTAAATGTTCTGGAGAGTTCAGGGTGACGATGTACAGCTGTGTCCTATTTCCCTCTGTGAAAATTACACCATCTATGAATAATGTTTATAACATCCCAAAGCCAGAGAGAGAGATCAGATCTCGAAGCATTATGGTCTAATTTTAGAATGCACCCAGTTGCCTGATAATCATTTACACCAGAGATGCTACTATGCTTTCTTATGAACTGCAACTTATTATTGGTAATATATTACAGAAAATAAACCCTTTGCTCATTTCTGCAATAACTTTTGAACGGCTAGAGCCAGTAGAAAGGTGCCTGAGCTTCTGGAAAAACAGCTTTGATTCCGGGACTAAGATTCAGCTCAGGTCTTAACCCAGGTGATGGAAGTCACCTCACAGGGTCTGGGCCAGCTGCTGGCCTATTCTCCCCAAGAGACTGCAGAGGCTGTAACCTTCTTGGTCACTTTTGGGCCATCCTCCCCGTCCTTTAGTACCACTTTCAGTCTGGTTTGGAACACTGCTCTTGACTTCTTTTCCTTCTAAGCAATGCCATATTTAAAAATTATCTGGTTCCACACTTGTGTTTTTTCTAGTCCATTTTGACTCATCAGACATCACTATTTCTGATGAAAATGTCCTTTGCTGTCTTGAAGACTACATTTGGCTTTAGCACCACCCCAAAAATGATGCAACGAGCCATTTCAATGAGAAAAGTCTCTACCAAATAGGCAACAGAGCTGCTAATATCTCATTCTTAGCATTGTCACAATATTCATCAGGGCTATGTAAAGATTTGGAATTAATTATTTCAAAGAGGTTTCTCTTCTGGAATTTTCAAGTGTCTTCATCAAGGTTTGAGTAAAATATTCTCAGATCATTACCTGAATTTCATCTTCTTAGAAACAAAAATTACACAACTGGAATAATAATAAGCAAAATTAAAAGGAGAAAAAAAACCACCCAAGCAACAAAGCAACAACCAGACCACGACTGTATGTAGAGCAGACATTAAGACTCCTTTTCACCTGAAATAATCAGACCAATTTCATTCCTTTTGTACCTAACCTACAACAAGTGGAAAGAAAACATAAACACCATCCTGAAACGCTGCAGAAGAATTACGAGGGTAGCGATACTCGATCACGGTGCCCAGTTATTTTCTGCATATCAATTCCTGCACAGCATGGTCTGCTTGAGAGGTGTGAAAGATCAACAGCTGTAAAAACAGAGCAATAGCTGCACTGAAGTTTCACACCTGCATGCAGAGGCTCCTTCATCAACTGCATGAACTTTGTCCTCTAACTGTAAGGCAAAGGGGCTGTTTAAGTGTCATGCTGCTGTTTCCTTAGTAAACAATGGGCATAATTAAAGCTATTAGGTATCCTTCAGGAAAAAGGGTACCAGTATTAACTTGGAAAAAATATGGCTTAACTGGCTAGATTTGTAATTATTCTACCGGAGATGATAGAATGCTACCAAATTTTAAAAAAAAAAATAGGTAGTAAATTTTTGTTATTGCATGGAAAACGGCTACAATGCTCAGCTGTAAATGCAGTTCATAGTGAAGTGTTATTAATAAATTGGCTTTTGATGAGCAAAGTTTAGTTTAGTATAGCATAATATTTCACTGGATTGCACTGCACTTAGTAAACAGAGCTACCTACAGACCTAAAATACCTGTAGCTGGAAAAAAACCTGAGTTAGCAGAAACACTGTGACACTGTGACTTTAAAACTAGAACTCCGTGATGTAGCAATCACTTGCTGTTCTCAAAGGAGACTAAGAAGTAGAAGAAAAAGAGGTGCAATTTATCATTCTCTGAGCATTCTTTTTTAGTAGAAAAATGATGCTGACTGGAAGAATTTAGTTTGGGTTTTTCTTTTTTTTTCCAAAGCCATCAGCTATGTAAATGATACAGACCATATTGATAAACGGTTAAAACGGAATGGAACAAACCCAAAAATAGGAATCTGTGGCAACAGCTGTCCAAAACAGAATATCTTCATCTTTCATTTAGAAACCTCCAGCAGGTTGAGTGAGTTATTCCATGCTGCAGAAATGCCTTTGGGATGTGCTCCTCCTGGCATCCTTGTACCACCTGCTTGGGAAGTGCTGTGCCACGGGCCTTAGCATTTGCACAGACTTCTGTGAGAGGGAAATGTCAGCTTCCATCTGATGTCTCAGTTTGGAGCTACAAGAGCCGTGCCTGCACGAGCCGTGGCCAGGTTTACAGAGGCAAGAAGCACACGCAGGGAGAGCTCTGTGACTCTTATTTCAGGGAGCCTGGGAGCTGCAGCCTGACTTTTCCATCCAGCAAAGTGATTATGTGGTGAATGAACAGCAGATTTCATGCATGTGAAATGAGACCTATTCTGTACTAGCTGCTAAATGGGGCTCCAGGAACGTTGTCCCCTCAACTTCAGCCTGAAGGCTTTAAAAGCTTCCTATTAGAAACACTTTTTTTCCCCCCAAAATCTATTCAGTTATTGATATGTCTTCCTTTTAAAAATATTTCCCATGTCATGGCTGAAATGATTTATACAATGATAGACCTTATGTTCTCCCCCTGCTCTTTTTATAAACAATATTTTTACATCTCAGGGGAGGTGGTCTGAAAAAAAGGTTTATGTAGAGGGGAATTACTAGAGATAAGGTACCTGGAGAATAAAACTAACTGCACCCTACAGGTTATAGAATAACAATAATATATTAAAAAAATAATCATTGAAAATTGGAGAGGCCAACAGAACTGAAATTGGAACTTAACACTTTAGGTAAAAAAAATGTCTACAACAATCCTGTATTGTGAGGGAACTATACTAAATTATTTTGGTGAATATATTTCTTGGAAGCAGGTGGCTCGTGAAGTAAATAGTTTTCAATTTTGGTTTTTACATTGTCTTTGATGAAAAAATCATTTGTTCAACACAGAACATCTTATAAGGAAGGCCACCAAAGCTGATATATACCAGTATTTTACTGACATAGGACTAGTTCTTTCACCACAGGAAATATTTTACCTATTTAACAGTACAATTTGGTCTGCTTACTCTTTGATGCACCTGTGCCACATCTTATCCAGGACAACTACTGGTGTGTGACAGCTACTCAGTGCTGTAGCCAACTGCATTTCTATCACTAAACAAAAGTTACTTCCTTCTCGGAGCAGGAGGCAGTAACAACAGAGAGTTTGAGAATCAGTATTTTAACTGAATGAGTATTTCAGAAATCTTACAATCTCCTTTGAGTACCCCTGGCAGGATACAAAGTTCAACATTCAGGGATGCAATCAGGCAATCCTCTAAAAAATGAATGCTTGTTAGGTATGGAATCATGGAATCATTTAGGCTGGAAATAACCTGTAAGATCATTGAATCCAACCATAAGGCTAACAGTACCAAATCCAACACTAAACCGCGGGCCCCAGTGCCACATCTACACTTCTTTTAGATACCTCCAAGGATGGCAACTCTACCACTTCCCTGGCAGACTCTTCCAATGCTTGACAAAGCTTTCTATGAAGCAATTTGCCAACTTGAGGCACAACTTGAGGTGATTCCCTCTTGTCCTATTACTGGGAGAGGAGACCAACTCCCACCTGACTCCACCTTCCTTTCAGGGAGTTGTAGAGAACAAGGTTCCCCCAAGCCTCCTTTTCTCCAGGCTGAGCCCCACCAGCTCCCTCAGCTGCACCTCATGGGATTTGTGCTCCAGAGCCTTCCCCAGCTCCAATTCCCTCCCCTCTGGACCCCCATGCCCCTCACCTCGAAGTCTTTCCTGTAGTGAGGAGCCCAGAACAAAACACAGGATTCAAGGTGCTGCCTCACCAGTGCCCAATACAGGGAACAAATAAGCAAAGAATAAACAACAAAAAGGGAGGCCTGAACACCTCTGAATACCTCAAAGACACAAAAAAACCCAAACAACAAAACACATTGAGTCCTCCTAGGAATACGTAAGCTACCACACTAAAAGATGGTTTCTAAGCTTGATACTTTATTGCAGAGAGAGCATGGGAGCAGATCCATCCTAGTAAGTAGTTACTTAATGTTTATGTTTTCTTGCTGTTCATTCCAATGCATTTACAGCAACTCACTTAAACTACATTCACTCTGAAAAATTAAGCCCTGGTGCTGCATTTCAATCTTAAGAATTTATTTCACTGCCAGATGTTAGAAGGACACAGGAAATAAACACTTGAAAGTAGACAGAAGCTGTTTGTGCCTGGCTTACTTTACAGCTCTAAGATTTTCTTTTTGCACATACCATAAGACTGTAAATCCCATATTCCAAGATTCATAGAAATAATTTCCAAGTACCTGTGTACTTTTTAAAGATTTTGGCCACTTCTGTGTAGCTGGCAGCTCTGGTTTATTGCATTTAAGAAATAAACAATGCAGTTTTAAACAACATCATTTTAAAGACAAATTACCTTTCTAAATCTCCAAAGAAGCAATCTCACTCAGACACAGGAAGATCTATCGTCCTCTCATCCCTAGGCACAACTTCCATTAAAGCAGATCAAGGAGGGAATACATTTTCTTGTATTTAGATTTTTAGAACTATCTCAAATAAGACCCGTGAAGAATATTAAGGCCGTTCTAATGGACAAGACATTAAAAAAGACAGCAAAACACATGCATTTTATTGAGCAGAAACACCAATATGTGACACACAGGTTGCTGTATTAGCACAACCCCATTTTACTGACTTCAGCGTTTTACCCTTGTCCAACAACACTGAGGTGAAAAAACAAAATAGCGCAAAAGAAAAAACATCAGGGTGTAAGACTCTGGCCCACAGCAGAAGACCAGAAACGGGTCTCACTGTGGGATCTCTGCAGTTAAATAGAAAAATCATGGAAAGCAATAAGAGGCATAGAGCTGTCAGGAACTACGTCCCATTCTCCTTGTAGATAACCTTAACTTAAAGCCCACTAACCTGTTTCTGCCTCAGAATCCATAACACTGCAATTTTAACTTAAGTGATACAGTAAACATGAATATTGGGCTAATATAGAAATTTTTCTCCTTCCACCCTAGAAGCCACAGATGTTACTTTGTGTTTTTGTATGCAACAGCTTCGCAATCAGCTTCAGACAGAATTGGAACAGGTGGGAACTTCAAAAATGTATGACCACCAATTTGCACCCCAGGAAATGCTGACTTAATTTAGAAACATTCAGCGGAAAATAAGATAATGTCACCTACTGCTTTTCTCACTTTTTTAATGTGCTCCTGGAACAACCAGCAATGAATATACACACATAACATACAAATATACCCTACATACCCTGTGTAATCTCTCTGCACTATTTCTTCTAGGAGGTGAACAAAGACCATTCAGTACTCTAAGCCTGACAGATATTCTCAGCACCCCAGAGTAACTGCCCTCCATGTGCTCCATTTGTTTTGGAGTAGAGCCAAATAAAACACTCAAAGCTTAAGTTCATTTTTTCCCCCCAAATGCTTCTGTATTCTTTTACACTGCTATAAAGAAGAAAACACATTGTGTAGTATCCTATTAATACTATGGGTTCATTGTTCACAGACAGATTGAAAACTGTCTGGGAATAAATCAAAATAAAGATTTTTTACCAAGTCACCGAAATCTAAACATTTTTTCTTACAACTTTATACTTGACATATAGCGCATTTATTTTATATAATATCAGTGTTCAAGCTCTTTTATCCCTTCCTTCTGTTACCATGTCTGAGAAAGGCAACAAAGCCCAATGTGTTCTAACTTTTGACCAGCTTTCTTCGTGTTTATAGTATTTCATGCCATACCTCTTGGGTCTGAATATGCTATTGAGAAAGAAAATTTTGTCCCGTCCTACTGATACTTCTGTCCTTTGGCTCAACCAGTTAAATATTACCTTCTGTGGTGGATACACTCAATTCCTTAACCAAAGTAGGAGCAGTTTGGTACTAGCTCCAAAGGAGGCAAAGGGCTGAGCTGTAACCAGGCCAAGAACTTCTCCAGTTCCAATCTGTTATCCGAAAACCCTCTCAGGAGCAGAGTGACACAGCGAGCACCAATGCAGGTGAGCTTGGAACAGAATCACACCATGAGCACATAAATAGCAGGTGGCTTTTCCCAGACTCATTGATCCAGGAACAAAAACTTGTGGGTACAAGGAGTCTCACGCACACCTTTTCCACTTTATTCCATAATTACCACAGCCTAAGGGAGCCCTCTTTGAGCTCTCCCTGCTAAGCAGCCTGGCTGCACCAGTGATCTCCCCTTGAGCTGGGACACCCCTCAAGGTTCTCCTTGAGGCAGAGAGACCTTTTAGCAACAGCAAATCTTTGGAAAGGGACCAGCATAATTAATAACCTCGTATTGTAGTGCACTACGATTTTGTCTTTGTCTAATATTGATTTTTGTCTTGTTCAAATGATTGTGCAGTACAGTAATGGTAATATCACCGTTGAACTTTTTAAAGCCATTCTTTAACACCATATTTCAATTTTTTAAAAAAGTTTGTGACACGGTTTAACTGCTGAGAAGCATTACATATAAAGACAGGTCGTTATTTCTTAGGTGAAATGTATTTAGCTTAGCCATTAAAAAAAAAATAAAATTCACATAAAGAACTATATGCCCAGAACTAGACAGCAAGAAGGAAAACAATCAGTTTCCTTCCTAACCATTTCCAAGCCTGTTTCTTAACAGCTTTTGTGTTAGAGAATAGCCCTCTTTCTCCAACTACAATAGCAACAATCTCTTTCACATGAGAATTTTCTTCTCTCCAACCCACGAACAGGGCAGATTTATCTCCCTGTCTTCTGACTCTCTACTTCTGTATTGTGATGTAAAAAATACAGCAAAATATTACTTACATTGATCAAAGCCATTCCCCTTTTACTCCCAGTTCAGCACAGCAGTGGGATTAGTAGCTCTTCCCATGTTACCACTCAACAACAAGTAGCCAGAAAAAAGATATTTTCAACTTCTAATGTCAGTAGTGACTTTTTTTGTCCAGTCTCTAACCCAGTCAGTGGTTGGTATGTAGGAGTGTGTGTACTTGCTGTAGACTGTGCAGTGTAGAGGACTTGTGATAATTTATTTGCACAGCCTCACTGTGCTAATCTGATTTTGTAGTAACTCTGTGGACTAAGTTGTTTTGGTAAAACTCTCCCAAAGGATATTAGGATATGAGCAACTGTACCATTTGGTATAATTCTTTATCTGAATCAGTCCTATTAGCATATCATAAAATATTCCCTGACTTTATCACATGCATTATTTTCTTCATTGCACCATTCAAGAAAAGAGTACCTACATATGAACAATAAAATTAGAGACCTGAGCTCTGTTAATGTTCTTTTGGTAACTTCTGTGTTCTTTTTTTCTCCTAGGACATAGAGCAGAAAAGACAGACCAGAAATTGAAATAAGAATGGATTGCAATAAGTAAAATATTATCCTCACGTATAATTGGAGAGTACCGGCTTTTCTGCAGCGCTGGTATCTTTTTCAGATAAAAACAGTAGAGCTTTAGTGCCAAACCATATAGCTGAAGAGAAATTATTTATAAATATGACTAAACTGCTTTGAAATTTAACATTGCAAATACAGGAGTCTCATGCATACCTTTTCCATCCCATGTAATCTGACTACAAGCCTACCACTGTATTCCATAATTATGACAGTCTTTTGCCTCCTGAGTGGTTTAAGGGTTTTGAAAAACTCTTAAGGGATATTTGGTATAGGGACAAACGCTGGTTAGTTGAAGTCTCCTCATTCCTTGGAGTCAGGCATGAACGTGTTTTTCAAAAACGCCCCAGCAGCTTCAACAGTGAAGGCTTTCACAGCTAGAGAAGCATTGTGGAGAAATACATGTTTAAGTGATCAAACCACAAAGCTTTCTGTGTTAGAGAAATCCATAAGAAAACATTTGCGTCACCCTTGGTCGCACAGAAGAATACAAGAAAGCTGGTGATGCAGGACTTGGTGCTATTGCCTATTGCCATTGAAACAGTGGCTGTTTAGCTAATATGCTACAAATTTTGCCTTTGTGTTCCATGCCATTAACAGTAGGATTTACAAAGACAAACCACACACTAAAGAACTGGCCTTTTTCCCTGGATGGGGAAGGTCTCATAGCTCCAGCAGCGACCCTGTTTCCGATACAGGGGGCCAGAGCCTCTCTGCCTTCACCAGAGAAAGAAATTATACACCACCTTCCCCAGTACTGCTGCCTAACACAAATATCCAGAAACTCATTATTTGAACCATATTAAACCATATTAACCACACGTATTTTCCTCAGCTTTGCATTATATGCACTGTGCTAAACTGAATCCATTTCTTTTTATAGTGTGTAGTCCCATTTTCTGACTTGAGTTCTCTGACAATTTTTTTCTTTGCTGCAACATGATCTCTCCCAGTAAAGAGGGCTTCAGCCTTTTTTAAAGAGTGTGAAATGCTAGTTACTTTCATAGATAGAAATACTTCAATTATTTTTTGATTCTTTTGCACCTCTGTAACATGCTGGAATTTCATTTAGCAGACCATTTCCGTATAAAAACACATCATTTGGCAACCTTGATGCAGACTTTTCTTCTGTTTATGTGAAATATGCAGCTATTTCACCTATGTATTTTAACCCAGACTCTACATTCTCTACCATCATTCTTTGGTTCACAAGCTTAAAAAACCCCTCTTTAGATCTATTTCCCTGCTGTCATATTTTCCTTTAGATATATTCTGAAGAAAGCTTCCTTTTGTGAATTGAAAAATGTCATTGCATGCTTTGTACTGTCTAATTTTTCATCTTATTAATACCAATAGTATAATGCATTTGAACACCACAATATTTTCATAAGATTCATTGGGGGGTCTACCTTTTTCCAGCACTACTCTAATGTTCAGATAATGAAGCTTGGGGGCTGAAATAGATAGCCTGCTGACCACCTGAACCCAGAAAGATTAAAATGTATGATTCAAAGCTGTTTGAGGGCTATACCTTCTGGAAGAAAGATTCCTGTAGTGCTCTATCATTAACATCTAGACACTTCGTACTGGAAAACTCTGATGAAAGCAGGAATTCAATTGCCGCACATAGCCAAAAATACACATTCAGGCAAAATGCTAGGGACAGGAATAAGGGTTATTGAGATACACTTAAACTATCAATTAAGCTATTTGAAGACATTTCTTTTTCTTCTGTAAAGATTAAACGTTTTGGGAGCTCAAAAATGAACAAGTAACTGAAGCAAAATACCACCTCGGGTGTTTCTCGTAAAAGAGGCAGAAAATAGTACCAACAAATCTCAAACAAGAGAACAAATGCAATATGCTGATAATAACGTTTCCTACGAAATTTTAACCTCCAGAAATTATGTGTCAAGAAAAAGGACTAATTAATGAATTGGAATACAGGCAATAGTAAGATCAACTACAGTAAAAACATTGTTATCAGAAATTATTTTTTACAAACATACGGGTGATAGAGAACTGCAGGGGATTTTCAAAATTTCAAATTGCAGGTTTGATGAGAGCTATGAAGTAGATGGAAAGCAAAAAAAATTCAATAATAGTCATTCTCATCAAAATTGTCTTTAATAATTCAAGTTGTCAAAAACCTTAAAAGCAGAAAATGTTGTGCATGTCTAATTACTTTGAAATAGCTGTAGTCAAAAAATTTGGAGGCAATACCTCATCTTTGGTTTCTTCAAGACTTAGAAGTTAAAGACTGTGTCCTGTATCATAGTCTAGGTATTTTCTACAGACTGTCAGAAGGGATCCCCTCTCTCTTCCAATATTCAAAGCCGAAAAACTCTTGGCTCTTTGTCAGGTGGCTTATTGACTTCACTGAGGCTGAGGCTTTCCTGAGCTTTAAAAATAAAATTTACAGACAGCTGAACAAGAGTATGACCTGTACTACTTTAAAGGACATATTTGATTATCAAAATATAAAAACATTAATAAATGCTATTTTATTCTGAATGTAACTGCCCTTTTATATATTAAATATGCTTTGTATCTCCTTGTCTTCTCACATCAAACACACATTGTGATTTCAGAGTGCAATCCTTCTGGCTTACTTCCTCAACATTACGTCCAGATGTATTGCACAAACTCTCTGATGAGGGCCATTTATTGTACCTGGAAGCCCTGAGAATTTGCTTCTGTATGGAACATTGCTGCCAAGTGAGAATCATCTGCACTTCAGAGGAATATAAAGTGGTAAAAATCAAATTCTGTTTGACACCTTGATCGTGCCTTGAGGCTACAAATCTGATGGTTTTTGATTAGTGAAAAACATTGTGGTTGTGAGAACAGGTGGAATATGACAATTCAAGATGTTCCTAAAATGTAGTAAAAGATAAATAGACTTCAGTGTCTTTGACAGGTACTTCTAAGAGATAACTATAACCACTTCAGTCTCGAAGGCTTTTTGGCCATGAATGAAACTTTTGGTAATCCGTAGGCATTGTGACAAATCATCAGCTCTCCTGCATTATTTTTAGGCACACTGGAGTTCAACCTACCCTCTCTGCTCCACAGGCTATTGGGAGACTTCTTTGGCAGTTGCAAAGTTGGATGGGTTGCTATTTATCTTGCTGTGAAGTGGAGTTTTCTCACATAGCAAATCATCTTACAAGGTGCTAACATTCCCCGTTCCCACTCATCAAAACACTTACCACGAAACAGATGCACCAAAGACGAACCAAGTTTGAACTCATACTTTAGCTACCAGGCTTCACTTTCAACAGATCTACGTGGACCTGTTTAGACACAATTCAGATGAGCAGATAAAGCTGAGCAGACCAAGGAACAGCAACCGGCTGTCCTCTAAGTACAGCTGAAGTAAAGTTCTTTCTCTCCTATATACTGAAACTCTATGCTGTTTTGCCTTGGCCAATCACAAGGAGAGGTATCAAGATTTGCTCTATTTTTACTAGCTGTTCATGGCCCCATGAGATATTCCCTCCTACAGCATCACTGCAGAATTTAAACGTCCTGTATGTAGGAGAGTTTTCACCACTTCTGTGCCCTGCATCAGAGTAGGAACTCTCCATTATGTGCGGAGCCACCAAAGAAAGACTGTGCTAAAAGATGGAGAGGAAATGCACACAGTACAAAAGCACACAGTTGGATAGGTTTTCAAGGCAAAAAATGTGACGGGTGATGAAAGAAAACCAAATGTAACATCCAGGTTTAGTACCACCAGCTACTATCCTCCTATTCGTAATAATTCATCTTAAAAGCGGCAAAAGACTTTGATTTGCCATAGCTGAACTGTGCTTGCTTCTTTTGAAGCATTTGTCCTGTTAATCCTGATAAACTCTTAACAGTCCAAAACAATCATCATTGCCAGGTACATTAGTACACTATTACCAGGATGAATCTTTTCAGTTGTGAGTCCTCCAGGAATTATAGCAAAAAATGTTTGTCTAGGGAAGATCACAAATTAAAGCACCTTCTTTTCACTAATAAATTCACTAGGAATGTCTTTCTTCAAAGCATAATGAGTAGTCATGAGCTTTTATCACTATGAGACTAAAGAGAACTAATTTGACAGTTCTGCCTTCTCTTTGCACTTTTATATCAAAATAACTCCTCCGATTTGCTGAGATTGCTTCTGCTTTGTACCAGGTTTTGAAAATAATCATATTGAAATTCTTTTATTTCAACAATGTCCTCATTTTTCTTACACATTCTGTGAAATCCTGAAGGAACTGTGACTGGGACTACCTTTGGTTTGTATGTGCTCTTTGAGTTGAAAAGCTAAGTTACAGGCTGTGCAAACTCTCTCGATGGTTTGACAGGAAGGGATACAATTTAGGCCTTCTTTTTGGAAGACGTCTCTCTAACTTGTATAAGGCCTTTCATTAGCACTAATCAATCCTTTAATCAGTGCCTTTTATCCTCTCATGTAAATAAACAACTCATCTGAGGAGCTGGTTGAGGATAGAGACGACCAGCTTTTGCCAGCTCTGCATTGCCATGCCTGCATAATTTCTCTGCTTTGCACATACGTACCTGAAGAGAAAATGACATACCTATAAGAGTTACTGCAGCCAATGCCATAACCAAAATATACCCAGGCACTTCAAGTGTCATCACAGAGACAGGGAACTTCCCAGAATATATTCAGGGCTGCATCCAAGAGCTTGCTAACCACTTTCAGGCTTGATTAGTACACGTACAGGGTGCTATTGATATTAATCAAACTGTAACAGGGCTGGATATTAATGCTGAAGGATTTGATTTTAACACAAAGGGAGAAGGTTTACCTGGGAACTCTGCATGTAAAAAACTGCGTTGAGAAACAGACTGCAGTCCCCACAGCTGAGAGAGCACGTGGATGCATCTGTGCCTGTCCTTGACATGGGGGCTCCCAGAGGAGCCTCCCTGTGATCCCCTGGTGGATTCATGCAGGTGCTGTTGCAAATTTCCTTCACTTAAAAAGAGGATCTGCTTTTTTTGCAGGCAAATCCTCACTCTGTCTCTTCACATCAAATTATACCAAGGATTTAGGCCGAACACATAATATGGATTAAATTAGGAGAAAACCCAGTAATTTGCCCAGCTTTTGTGGGGGCTGCTTACAATAATTTTAAGCCTAACATCATTTGATAACTATTTTCTTTCCAGTGCTTTATGAAAAGACTCTCAAACAAAGCAGAGCTGGTGAAATTTCTTGTCTACAATCATTTCAGATAAATCAAATAAATTACATGGCCAAAAGGTTACACAAATTATTTAAACATGTGAGTTAAATCTTAAGGGACCCATAAACATTTCTCAATGATGAAACATAACAATAAGAGTTTTCTTTGTGGAGGTTATGCTGAGGTTCTCTTGGATTCTTTATATATATAACCACAAAAAGTGATTCCTGGGATATATATATTAAATGAGGTTCCCTCCACTCCTTACTCATAGCTAATATTTCACTAAAATCTAACAGCATTATAGCTATAAACTATAAAATATTCTCCATACAGGGATATGCTGAATGCTTACTAAAGTACTGAAAAAATAGCATCTGGTTATTTGACACAAAACAAAATAATAATGGAATATGGGCTACATATTATAATTTCTTTGAAACATTATCTATTTTTCAGTGTCTGAGTAGTGAGTAACACAAAAGGATTGTTAAACAGTAAAATACAATGGGAAATTAAAAAATGGCTATTTAAGCTGTTGCAGAACTGTTCATTTAGATTTGTATTCCTGGTTTACAAAGATCCAGTCCTCTGTTCTTATTGCTATTTCAAAGAATGGCATCACTTCCCCTTGTAGAGGCAGTTTCCTCAGTAAGTACATGCTAACATCCATCAAACATCATATGATGAATAAATAGCTTTAAACCACCTTTCCCTTCCTCCCAGGCTAAATACTTCTGTGGCTTATGAAATAAGATTAACAACACTAATGCATTAAAAATGTTCTGCAACATACAAACATTGGATTTCACTGTACAATAGGTATATGCAGTAATGGTAGTGCATGTTCAGGTTATTACTTCCCAGAACCTGATCTTACATCTTGGAAGAAAATAAGAATTAAATCACTGTGTTTCTTGCAGAAAACGCCTGTCTTGTAAGGTCTTTATACAGGATTAGTTGTTTTGTATACAGGATTAGTTGTTTTGTAGTCTTTATAAGGGGTGCTGAGACTTGTATCTGCAGCCACTGTCAACACATATACCCAGAGGTTTTTATTCTAAACCATAGAGTTGATCACTTGCCCAGGAAAACATTACTACAGATTTCAATATGTAAATGTTACTGTATCAATTATTTATGGAAGGAAATATTGAGAATGAATAGCAAAACAAAAACAACCATGGAAAGATGTATAGAATCAACAACATCGCTAGATTTTTTCTTGTTGTCTTGGACAAAAATTGCAAATAGAAAATAGTCACGAAATTATAGATTTAAAACCTCTAAAATTCAAGCCCTAGTAAATGAAACTATTTTTTCTTGTCATCCCTCAGGACCACAATGTTATTACATAAGGGAAATAGAGGAAAAAGACGTATTGTTTCTACAACTAATTCTCAGAAAATATTTATGTATTTTATAAAAATCAGATCACCTAGGGGTTATTTTTCTCTGGATGGTAACATTAAATTTATTCACTCTAAATATATGTTTCCAATATTCTTTCCTTGAATAGACTGCTATATCTCACAAAAAAATGTTTGATTGTCAGCTATTTTGTGTCATCCAGTTGATAATTTGCCACTTTTAATGTTGCACTTTCACACACACAAACAAAGGAATTATTTCAATTGTTTATTTCTTGTCTACAGCTAAATAATCTTTTGTGAAGGAAAGAAAACTTTTTCAGAAGGCTAAAATGGAGCAGGAGCTATATTGTTTTTAAATCATTTGGAAGTACCATATGCAAAGGTCATTTATCAGGAGAACATGTGCAGTAAAGCTGTTTGATAGTTTGCTTTTTTTTTTTACTATTTCATTGCCTATTAGATTCTAAAAATGAACTATTAGCTTCATCTATCTCATGAGCTAATTAAAACATTTAATGTTACTGTAGTTGATGCACACTCTTTTTCAGGTGGCCATGACAGACTTTTACATGCTCTGTTCATCAACACATTAAAATACACGCTTTGGATTCTCTTTCAGACAAGCAATTTACTGAGCAGATACTACCATTAAATATCTTTGAAAGGGTATTAAATAGAGAAAGCATAAAAAACCCACTTAGTATTTCAAACATATGGAGTTTTTTAGTTCAAATCTAGAACTAACTTCTATTCCTTAAATCTTATTGCCAAAATCTGTCTCAGAAGCATGAAAATATTTCTTTTGGATTAGGGATATGTTGTGGCTGGCTCCTTAATCTGGCCATGACCCTACAGATCCTAATAACAAAGCGTACCTGATTTTTAGATCAGGATGAGCTCATTTATAATTTCCCTGTAGTTGTAAAACAGGAGTTTACATTGGTTGCTGCTCTCTGACTCCTTGAAGCCCCTCACCTCATGAACCCACAACTGTCATCCTTCACATAATTCTCATTTTTGGAACTGGCAATCTGGCAGTCAACAAGTCCCCACACTGGGATCAGAGTAGGGGTTCAGTGAGAGAAGAGTTTTATCCCATTCAGCCAGGTGACAGCGATGCTGGCTTGATTTTCTTCCACATCTTAAATGCTGGCCATACAGGTATAACAATGCACGAAAAAACCAAACTGACACACTCACAGGTAGGTCTGTCTATTTTGGGGGGGAATTGGGGCAGGGGAGTTGTTGTTTTGTTTGTTTGTCAAGCCTTGATGCTAGCCAAGTGTTTTACNGGGGGAATTGGGGCAGGGGAGTTGGTGTTTTGTTTGTTTGTCATTTTTTTGGTCATTGTTTTGTTTGTTTGTCAAGTCTTGATGCTAGCCAAGTGTTTTATGTTAAGACAGAGACCTCACAATTGTTCAGTATCAAGCACAGCTATTGCAAATATAACCAATCTTAACCTAAATGTACCTGTAAATTTCCTTGTTAACATTATCAGGTTTGTGTAAAGGATTTAGCTGTAAACAGAATCAGCTTAGCTCATCATCTACAAGAAAATTTGTCTCTAGCCAGTAGAGATGCAGGGTTTCCATGCAGATTTTCTCTTTACTTCTTACTTGGGAGGGGCTCACTCAACCTTTGTCCATTCTGTCTTTGGCTTTCCAGCTGTGTAGTAATTTTTCTGTCATTCCTAGTCTTTGCAAACAATCCTGGGATGAACTGTTCCACCATATTTGAACAATGAAAAAGATTTTTTTGTTTGTTTTGCTTTTCACCAAGCTGGCTATTTTATAACAGCTGGTGAGACCCTCTAAAATCTTAGATCCAGCTGCCAATCTCACCGACTGTCTTGTCCTTAGGTCCATTCATTAGTGGAAAAGCAGCATGTGAGTGCTGATGTTTTTCTATAGCTCACATCCCAAATACCATGAAAGCTGATGAATTTACTATGTTGTCAAACTAAGCTATTTTAATGAGCTGAATATAAATCTTTTACTTAAAACAGCTATTTACCAGTTATGGCAATAGACTTAAAGTGAATATTGAAAATGTGTACAATAAAGGGCAAGAACAAGGAAAGAGATCATACAGGGGTTTTTTATCAAACAGGTCTCCTGAGACAGCACAAAGGAGCCCCAGTCACCCTCAGGAGCTCACCTTTTATGGATACAGTCTCTATGGCTCATGCATACCTTCCATGGGAAACAAAACAGCCTGGAAAAATTAATCTGGAGACCACCAATACAGTCAAAGACATTTTTGAACAAGGTTTGCTTCTCATTGTCAAAATGTTTATGATCGTGTATCTCCTTAGCTAAAAATATTCCTGTTGCTTGTGTAATGCACTTGGGGGAAAGGCAGGATGAAAGCCAAGCATGCTGCTTCCATGAAAAATTTGACCCAACCAAAGGATTTCCAGTTTCTTAAAACAGATTATTTTGGCTTTCCAGATTTAACACGGATCCAATCTGCTGACTACAATTGATACTACACTGGGGCAGTACTTGGTATTCAGTATCTTTTTGTACAGTGGGGAAACTCTACCACAGTATCCCAAATAAGGGAAGCTCATAGCCCCAGCAAGAAGAAGGTGGTTCCAGTGCATCATTGCCATGAGGTAATGATAATGGTTTTTGCATGGAATCAAGAACTCTCTGACAGCAGCATGAAATGAAACTGGCTCAAAACACAAATTGTCCTGTGGTTCACTTGGTTTCCTGATGAAACAGGCAGCCCTGTGCCACAAAAAAATCTGTCTGCACATACACTGCAAACCCTTCTATTTATTTAGCTATGGACAAATTATTTTCCTGTGGGCAGATTTTGAATATAAATTGAAGTCCAGATCTGGCTTGCTTTGATGTGAGTAATCAGCACTGAGGCCAGTTGCAGTTTCCTAGTAGGGCTAAAAGAGCAGTACACAACCAACATCCTTAAGATCTGAAAGCTTTACCTTTAAGGAGCAAAAATGAATAGTGACAAGCTGTCACAGCTTGAGGAGCACCACAAAGGAAAATGGGAGGTGAATGTCTCTGCACTTCTCCTGAAGTCAGAGAGCCAATATCACTCTGCATCCAGCTTATGCTGCCTTTGAATCCATCCTGTGCCTAACCCCACGCGAGTCCTGCCATCAATAGAAAAAACATTCCAGAGTGGACAGAACAGCAGTTTTGGTATTACTGTCCTGATAGACACACCTTTATATGTGGGTAGAGAGAGCATGGCACAGAATCAAAGAATAGTTGATGTTGGAAGGGACTTTTTGAAATCAGCTTGTTCAAACCTCTGCTAAAGCAAGATCATCTTGGGATTTTTCATTTTCATCAGCTTAGGGATTTTTGTGCGTGTGTTTTGGTTTTTTTTAAACAAGTAATGCAGGATGCTTTCATGAGAAAAAATGAAATACCTGAGTGTAGAGTCTGCAAGGGTGGTATTGGAAGCTCGAGAAGAGAGGGTAAAACCCGACAGCCTCATCTGTATTATCACTGAAGAGTGATTCAACCTGTCACCAGAACAAACCTGGATTCCTTTTAGAGCAGTCCTGGAATGAACTGGTGTCTGTGGAATAGACAACACGGGCTTCAAAATCTGGGGGTGATGACAGAGGTCCCTGATTTTACTCCACAGCCTCCTGGGGATGCACGACAGGGTCCTGCTGATGCACCAGCACCCACCTCCCTCTGCAAAAAGGGCTTTTCTCACTCCGACTGAGCTCTGTGCGAGCTTGATGCTTCCTGAGCATTTGTTACCCTCCGTGTATGCTCACACAAGATGCCAGGGGCCTCAGTGCCAGAACAAGTGTCTTGCTTGCTCTTCTGTCACCACAGCTTTGCCTTCACACCCCTGACTGAAATAGCTGTGCTGGCAGAATCCAGGGTAGATCTGTGCTTAGTTCCTGGAAACAAAGGAAAAGCACTTAAGGGAAAAGAATGTTTGAATAAATTTGAAACGTGACGAAGACTGAAATACAGGATAAAATTTAGATCTCTATTGTTGTTGCATAGCTTGACATCTGAATTCTTGCTATTCTGTTCAGGTTCAAAATCCCCCACGTCATTGTGATCACTGAGTGCTTGTTGGCACAGGCTGAGATTTTTGAAGGACTGTAAGGGAGGACGAGTTTCAGTGAGATTTGGGCAGCTGATTCTCCCATGATAACTTGATAATTCCAGTCCACAAAATAAGTTGGGTTTGGTGGGTTTTTAATTAGTTCTTATTTAATTCTGATATTTTGTTTAAAGCAGTTAGGGTTCAAACACCAGAAATCAGTCCATGGCACTGAGAAATTAATTGTTGCTGTGAGATCCCTTTCTAAAATTAACAATTGCATCACCAAACACACAAGCACACACAGGACATACTGCTCTTATGAAAATCACTGTCCATCTGAGAGTAAGAAGAGATGGTATTAAATAAACAGAAAAGGCCACCTTGAACAATTTCTCCCCAGACTGAAATACAGGACTAAGTTTGAAAAAAAAAAAATAAAAAAAATCGCAGATGGCAAGGCTCCGGCTAAAGAAAATCTAGTTATAGCAGAGGAGGAAAACATATGTTCCAGATACATCCTATAAATAGACTAGGTACTCTTATGGGATATATCAGCATTCTAAACAGCAGCAATAGAAAAGGCCAGAATAAATGAGCAGGTTTTGGGGTTTTTTTTGAGTCCCATCAGTCTCCTGTATGCATCTAATGGCATTAAAGAAGGGTTTTTTTTTATTTCATCATACATTTTAAAATCTAGTGTTTGATTCAAAATAAAGCTAATTTGCATTGGCATAGTGACTTAACTCACTGATGTGTTATTACTGTGTAAGCAGGTGTACCAGCAACTGCAAATAAATGCTTGCTGATGGAATCCCAGCAGGATTTCTGATGAGTTTTCATTTTGTTGAACCTCACCCAGGAAATTATTGTGTAAAAAGCTTTGCTCTTAGTTCTTTGCCTGAAACATTATTTAGCTACACCTGGCCAAATTCATGGCAATTATAGTAACTGTCCATAGAGGAAAAACTAAAAATCCCATCCCTTTTTAAATCATTTTCTCAAAACCCACGTATGAGCAGTGAAAATATCCCCCTCAGATTAATATGCACAATGAGACTTCTGATCCAAGTGCTGTTCACTCTATAACCTACATAGAGAAAGATAAAATGAAAGCTTTAAGGTGGAATCTAGGGTATTCACCACCAGAATATTCTAAGTGAAAGTATTTTAGAGTGAAATATGTCATTCAAAGCAAAAGTATTTCTTATTATGATGGTTTTGGCAAGAAATCTGATCATGTTATTAGAGTTCATTTCCATTTCGTTATTTGGGCTGAGAGCATTTCTGATTATTTTGCTCTTTGAGGCTTATTTGATTCAATTCAGAATACCTAAGAAATGCTGCAATGGGCACTGCATGTCCCACATTCTACAGTCTCCCATGAAGTAGTTATTTAGGTCAATCTTTCTTACCTACAGTAAAAAGGAGGAAAAAAGTTTTCAGTAAAAGGCTGAAGAATAGCTATTGATGCTTTCATATAGACCCGCAAGATTAACCACCAAAAGGACATATAAAGTCCACTGCTAATATTATATAAAGATTTGCAAGTCACCTTCAAGTATTACTAGGGTAATTATGTGAAAGCCAACAAACAAGAACAAAATAAATATTTCCCTTTCCTTCACTAGCAAGTGACCATTTACCAAAGAGTGGGAATTGAAATGAGTTTTCCTATTGATTGCCATTAATGTTTATGAATTCTTCTAAGTGATAACAATAAAAATTACCACCAAATGTAAAAAAATTGATCAAATTCCTTAAAAAAGACTGCTATGAAAAGTTCTATAGAGGAACTGCACCCATATTTGCAAAACATACTGACCTACTTTTTTTTTTTAAAATCCCACTCTAAAACAAATCTATACACTCAAGGCAATATGAATTTTTTTCCAGCTTAAAGCTCAATTTACCTTGCTGCTTAATTCCAAAATGACGTTCTGTTGCACAGAACTACTTGCCACTGATGTGAACATCACTGAGTTCCTGCAGCATCAGGAAGGGACCAACCCTAGCACTGCAGCAGCACCAGGCATCACCTACCAGCAGCTGGGGGAACCAGTGCCTTGCTGTGATCTATAAGGGCACCATTCTGAGTTCCATTCAATTCAGCATACCAGATTAAACAAAAAATATAAAACATCTACCCAGTGAACAGTTCCTGCTTCACAGCTCAGCTTGTAGTACTTACAGCTTTCAATACCATGGGGAGATTCACAGAACCATCTCACCCTGCTGAGAAACCCTGGTTTGGAAGGACTACTTACCTGAATCAGAGCAGAGATTGTCACAGGAGTCAAGCTTCTGGATGCCACTTCAAGATGTTTTTCAGCTGTGGGAATACTTATGCATGACCAAAGGAAAAGAGGGAGTCACTTCAAAATCTACATACAGACCTAACTTCTTAGAAAATCTATATGGAATACTTGGAGTAGGTTCCTATGTGTATAAAAAATACCACCATTTACTTTGGAAATGTAAATCTCTCACGTCACTTAACTTTTTTTTCATGGTTTCATCATTAACTTGCCTTTCATTTTAAACAAGAAGCAACATGTGAAGCAGAGTATAGAGCACGAGGTGTTTTTAGGAGGCCATTATGTGGATACTACCTTTTCTAGGATGTGGATTGGGGTTTTTAACTCCACAGTGCCACCAGCACTCATTTGGGGAATAGTGCTGGAGGTGCCATCACACAGATGCTTGGAAGGGCCTCTCCTGGGAGTCACCTGTGATTGCAGTCTCTCATCTCTCTGAAAAGTACCTGCTTCAGTTTTTCAGCTCCTGCCGACCTCAGCACTCAGCTAAATGTCCTGTTCCCTGCAGGGGCTAGAATTCTATTTTCCCCAGAAAAACAGGCTCCTGATACCTTCTGGCTGCTGACTTGTCTCTGCAGGAAATCTTCTCCCAGCTCTGTGATCCCATTTTCCTGCAAGTGCAGCAGGAGCAGGAACTGCTACCTCTCCTGCAGGCATAATTTCCATCTATTTACAGAGCCATGATTCACAAATCGTGAGAAATCCAGATTTAGCAGAGCAAATTATAAAAAAGCAGAAGTCCTGCCCCTTCTTCCCACCTGGCCTCAGGTCTCAAGAGAAGCCTGAACCTCAGCAAAGATATAAATCTACCAATTCACCAGGATCCACGTGCAGGCTGGGGAATCCTCGCTTTAGAAGGAAATTTGGTTGTCTGGGGGGGTGGGGGTTGTGTGTGATTTTGCTTTTTCTTAGTAGTTTGGGGTTTTTTTTTTGTTTTATTAGTGAAGTAATGAGAAAGCAAGCATGTGAAACATAGAGTTCATTTTAGAAGAAACACGTAAATGGAATTTTTATCAGGCCATCCTGGAGAAGATGTGGTTGTTACCTGGACAAAAATGCTTTATCTCCCTCCCTGAGATCTGCACGATAGACTGACTGGCAGAGCTATTAATTGATTCTTTGTATTTCTGATCTCACTAGGGCCAGCAAGCATTCCTAATGGTTTCTAATTCCTCATCATGACATCCATTATGTTCACCTCTGAGATGTCTAAATGAATTCCGTGTATAATGGCAATGTTATGTAAAATGCAACATGACAGGAATACTTAGAATTGTTCAAAGCCTGTGCTGTGGAAACCAACCTTATTTGTGCTAGCCTTCCAATGTGGGATTTGCATGTTTTGGTTTTCTACAGGCACATTGAGAAACTCGACTATGTAAGGGTTTAGACATTGCAGGTGGGATAGTGTTGTATCCCTTGTGGCTCCACAGAAAACCAAACACAAACTAAAATAATCTATACAGGAAGAACAGGCATGCTGACAGAGATTGTTTGACATTAGAAAGGCACAGCTACAGCTGCCTACTCTTTGTTAAAATGTCTACAGTAAATCTGGGCTAATGCTCACACACGAAACAAAGAACTACCACAGGACACTTAAATAGGAGAAATAGATTCTGAAAGGTGTCAATTTAAGTAATTTGACTACAGCAAAGGAAAAATAAAACAGTTCTCTAAAATCTGAGCCTTTCAATTACAGAAAGCAGCTGTGAGAAAATATAGCCTTTCTTTGAAGCAGAAAAACAGGACAATTGCATGATATAGGCAAGAACCTGTATTCCTAAAATATATTCCTTTGCTTATATATTAAACTGTCAATAAAAGAATCAAATCTATTCTTCCTTAACCTGAACTCTCAAGAGAGCAGGGTAGGACTAGATAATCTTCAAAAGTATTTTCCAACCTAAGTCATGATTCTGTGAATCTGTTATAGTTTCCAGCATGGCAAAATAACCTCTGTTCATAGAAACGTGCACAACTCATTGGTTCATTGGTGTTATTTTGTTCTGGTGCCAAACAGGAGCTCCCTCATGGGTCTCACCCAGCCTGGGAAGGCAGGAGAAGAACCACCCACCATGTGAGCAAATGCTAAAATCCAGAGGGCCTCTGCAGGTCATGGTTACGTAGGAAAATTGGCAAGACATCGTTTCAGGACTTGTAACTCCAAAGGTGCCCCAAATTATGCTGAAAATAATGTATTCTTCTCCGCTGAGAGGAGAGAATCCAAATTTCTTTTGGGTTTACCAAATGTCTGAGAACAACTGCCTGGTCTGAAAAATGCAATGTGAAGGACAATATGAACACAAAATGAATATCTGTGATGCAACTTTCTCCAACATATCTGAGAAAGAGACCCACAGCATTGTTGACACTCCAGATTCATTCACAGATAGACTGAATAGTAGAATAACTATACAAACATAGAGAAACTTTCCTTTTTGGGTTTGCACTAATGTGTATGATCTCCCAAATACCTGGAAGCCATATCTATTTTTTTTTTTCTGGTCAGAGAAACTGCTATTAAAATACTCCTTATAATGAAGAATTGAGGAAGAGATATTAAACCTATGCTGTTTTTAAAGCACCTAGAACATTTTTTCCTTCATATCATCACAAAAACAATAGATCCTTTCCTGAAATATGTCAAAGCAGAAATCTGTGAAGAACATTTTGGGGCCAGAACTGGCAAAACGTAAGGTGAGAACAGAAAGATTAAATGACTTTTCCTGTATTTTGTTTTTTGTTATAAATTTTAGAATTTGGATCTCACTCTAGTCTGTCTCAGCAGAAGATCTGAACCAAATCAAAGTGCAGATAGACTAGATTAAATGAACAGCAGCAAATTTTCAAGTTCTTACGATATTTAGGCAGCACTTTAACTGGAATTTTAAGAAGAAAATATCCTTGCTACTAATAGTTTTGTATAATTTCTTTGCATTCCCTTTGGGTTACTGGGATGTAGCCAAATATCAAAAGGATTTGAGGATCTGACATCCATGAAAACTTCAAATTGATAAACCTACCAGGAAAATTAGTAGAAACATTATCAAGGAACAGATGGACTGCTGCACAAACAGGAAAAGAAAAATCAACACACCCTTTGAAGGGGAAGTCCAGACTCACAGATTGCTGGATTTTTTTTAAGGAGTGAGAAGCATATGGATGAAAGAGGTCTTGTTAATGTTAATCTTCATGGCTCCCAGAAAAGCTCTCACCATAGGCTTGGTGATAAACTGACTGAAAATCCCAAGTTTTGTCTCTTTACATTGTCAGTGGAAAAGGAAAGAAGAAGTTGGGGGGATGAGAAGTGTTCTGAAGGTTTATTCTCTTATTATTTTTCTCTTAGTTCTGTTAATAAAGCTTTCTTTATATTCTGTAAAGTTTTGAGCCTGCTTTGCTTTTCTCCTAATCCTTATCTCACAGAAGAAAATGAGTAAATAATTTTAATGGGTGCCCTGGTGTTTGACCAGTGCTCAAACCATCACATTAAATTAGTAAAATGCAAACTAAAACCACTACAGGCTCTTAAGTGAAATATACAATTGTGAAATAAGAGAAAAGGTTCTTCCATAGATAAATAATCATTCAAAAGAAAGGAAAAAGGTAAGAAGTTTTCATAGCAAAGGAAAAGTCCACAGTCCACATTCTTTTGCTTTCCAGCATATTCATAAGTGATCTGGAAAAAGGCCATGACAAAATTTGCTGATGATACCAAATTATTAAGGATGGTCATAGAGATAAAGTCTGAGTGAACCAACTGAGACAGTAGCTAATAACAATAGCAGTTGAAATTCAAGACAGGTAAGTGCAAAGCCTTGTACAAAAATAATTCTAGCTTGAGATATGAAATGTTCAATTCCAAGATGCCTATTACTGTTTGGGAATGAGAACTTGGAGGGATTGCAGTGTTTAACTGAATGCTTGCCAGTGCGTGAAAAAACAAACCCCAAACAAAGAGGAAAGAGAGCAAAACTCTATAAATCTGTAATACACACACCATTAGAAATTATGTACAGGTCTGATCTTCTGTATCCTGTAAGGAGTAACAAGGAAGAGATAAAGATTCAGGCAGGGACAAAAAGGGGTCTGAAATGTATGAAATTGTTTCTACAAGGGGATTTAATCATCTAGGACTCCTGAGTTTGAAAAATTAAAAACAATAGAAGATACAATCAATAAAAACATGAGTGGCATAAATAGAATTCTGAAGAAATGATTATAAGTTCCTACATAAGACCTAGGAAAGTAGGTATCAGGTGTAAAATACAAAACAAAGGATCCTCTCCCCATTAAGATGTGGGACTTAATGAAACTTAATGAAACTTAATGTGAATGTTGAAAATTCAGATGCGTCCTACAGGTTAAATCCTTGAGAGAAAGAAATTCCTTATATGAAAAGAAATAGCCTCTGACATAGGTAGTCCTTCAGCCACAAACTTTTAGAGTTTGAGAAGAAATACTGCATGTAATGTAATTACTACACCCTTCAATTCACATATAATGGCCAGTGTCAAATGCTGCCTCATTGAGCTGAAGTATTACACAGTATGACTGTTCTTATGTCCTTATCCTAAAAATTTCTCAGGCAAATGAGGAAAATGAATCCAAGAAAAGGTAGCAAATTAACCAGAGATTACAGCGCTGAAGTGAAACATGTAAAATAAATGTAATTTTAAGTGTAAGACTATTTTAGTTTACTAGATGTACTTCCCAATTCATTTGGATTGGATGTTTAATGACATTTATTTACTTCTTTTTTCAATATTTCTTAGCTTTCTGCAGAAGTTGAATCTGAAGGTGAAGATGATGAGGAAGGTCAAGTAAGGATCATAAAGAAAAGCAGCGAAGAAGATTTCCAGAACAAAGAACAGCTAGCTTATTCTGAGTTTAAAAGACCACATGAAATGTAAGAAGAATAAGAAAGATACAAATGCACAGCTGAGATTTATAAACAGAAAGGGTGAAGGAATTGTTAAAAAACCGTGTTTTTATCATTCTTTAGAATTGTGAATCTGACACTACTTACACAAGAAAGTACAGACTAAACCTCTTCTTTCTTTTATCCTTAAAAGCTTCAAGAAGATGCCTGCAAAAGTATTTAGGTAAATTTTTTCAAGAGCTTTCAGAGAAATCAAATTAAAACTTCAAATTTTAATGTATCCACACTTCCAACATTTGAGAACAAGAAAGAAGTAAATCTGGCTTAGCAAATCCAGGCTTTATTCTTCCTTCCAGCTACAATGTTCTTTTTGTCAAACACTTTTTAAAAATAGATTTCTGCAAGATTCTCTGCATAATCACAACACTGAAAATCCTGCTGGGCAGCTGTATAAGATAGTCACTTAAACTATCCTGCACAGGCACTGTGGGCTCTGTATATGTGCTATTTTCTACAGTAAATTCATACAAAAATAATTTTCATAGTCATTAGAGGTTTGATTGATGGCAACAAAAAATAGTTTCTATTAAATGAAGAATTTTCTCATATGCTTTTTGTAAAGACAAAAATCCTGTATATTTCATTAAAGCTGAAAAGGCAGAATCAGAACAGACACTGGAAATGTAAGGCTTTGAATACAACTTTTTTTTCCCAAATACAAAGTCCTTGAAGTAAGGAAAAAAAAAGGAGAAACTTCTTAATTGTTACCTTGGCAAACTCCCTCTATAGAATCAGAAAGAGATAAACCTACGAAGAAGGAGGGAAATGGAAGACAATTGTCATAGCAACCAGTTAAGAACATATTCAACACAGGAAACAATCTGATTAATCTCCTTTTTTAAGAACCACAGGACATACAGAACCACCCAGTTAAGTAACATGACATTTTATTTTGAGATAGGTTATGAAATCTCACTTTAAAATTTGTAGTTTATTTGCAGAGCTTTTCACTTATTCACTGCATATATAGCTGATAGGGCCATAAACAAAAATAAAAATAGCCAAGTCTTCTGTTTGTTTAAATTTCCTAGATCATAATTAAGCCCAAATATTTTTGTCAGGTGACAAAGAAAAGGTGATAATACTTTTTAAAATCAGGAGTAGATACTTTTGCACTGAAAATAAGGGTATTGGAAGATTAAACTAGTCCAGGTGTAGAGACTAAAATTATAATCCCAATTACCCTTTCCCATTTTGTTGCAAACCAACCTCCTCTGCTACAAAACTCTTGGTAGCTTGGAATAATACCTTCAATTCATAAAACCACACTTTTGTTTTCATGTTGACACCAGCCATTCCCTTAGTTTCAGTCTCAGTTTTACCACATGCATTAATCAAACACTGTTACATTTCAAGGTTTAAGATAAAACACAGACACTTATTTATTTTCCCTTTGGGTATAGTCCTGCTTGGAGTAACACTTTATGGGCTGTGTTTCTGAAGGACGTGCTTGCAGTCACTACTCATTGAAAGACTCATTAGCAGGTCGGGATGGAGAACATTGTTGCTCATTAGTGAAGGTTTATTGCCAACAGAAGAGCGGGAGACAGCAAACATATAACAAACTTTTCCACCCTTCTCATCAAAGAAAGCCAAAGTATTAAATATAGAAGCCTGATCTTCTAAGAGAAAGTTAAAAATCTTGCAAAAAAAGAAGAATTTCTTCTGCTAGTAAATAGTTTTGATATTTTTCCTATTTTTCCAGCACAGGAGAATTTGCTCCAATAATAGATCATTCGCTATTCCTCAAGTTTTCAAAAACAAACTGCATTTTCCACAAATCCTTTCCACTATGTAGCTATTAATACTTTAAAAGTCAAGCAAAAATACTGCATGAGCTAAATAAAAAGGGTGTTTATTACATAATTGAAGGCTGCAATTACTTTCTAGTAAGTTAAACGCATCTATTTCAGATCCTTCAGGAAAAAGCCCTATTATTGCAACTATTAAACCCTGCATATTTCTGAAGCCTAAATTTTTACCCTTAGGACTTTCTTCTTCAGCTGCAAGAAATCAAAAATGCATAAACTTATTCCAGTAGAAAGGATGGGTTATAAATTTGATCTCACTCATTCATTTGCTTTAAAATGCTTTAACAGATCCTAAATTTTAAACCTCATTCTCAAATTCAACCCCAGGGCAGAGCCAAAGGGTTTACTGAAGCGGTAGGTTACATCCACTCATCTTCCCTCTCCTATACAAAACTCTAATTTCCTCTTTTCTCCCTCCTAACTCCTTGTATACTTGTATTCATGTTCCACATCTTTGTTCTTGACTAGTCCTGGAAAGGAATTGAGTCACGTTTTTGGAACTATCGAAGGCTTAGTTTTGAACTGCAACTCGAAGCTGACACAAAAAAGTGCCAGTAAAGTACTGGTGATGGTAGCAGCTGAAACATGGATCATAAAATAGAAAAAGCTGTGGCTTCCACTATTTCCTGACATGCTCCACCAGGTTTTTCTGCAAGTGGGCAAGGAGCTGGCCTAAAAGCAGCAGGGCAGGTGTGGGAGGCTGGGAGAATCCATGGAGAAGTGCACGAGTGCATGTGTTGGGAGCGGAATGGCCATTTCAGTGGCAAAGAGAGTGCTTGAGAAACCACTGTGAATTTCAACAAAAATCATTATAACCTCACTCCCCAAGAACACACAGAGAATGGGAACAGGCTCTGGGCCTGGAGTTTGTCCATCATGTGGTGTGAAGGTAAAGACTTACAAAGATTTATGGCTCATACTCTGAACTGTCGGATGCCTAAGACTCCTTCTGGTATTTTATATTCCTGACAAGAATAGTTCTTACTTAATGTGTTTAGCCTTTCATCTTGGAATAACTAATTCGTGAGACAAATGCTCACTTATTGGATTTCAGTTTCATCACTTGTTGTTTCATGTCTTCTGAGGATTTTGTTAAAGCTCTTGATAAAAAGTTCATGCTATTTTCTTTTTGATACTTGACTGCATTTAATGAAGTTGCAACAAAGAATGTGTTTAAAGAACACGCATCTTCAGCTGATGTTGTTTTATGTTTTTCTTACCTTTCATGAAGGATAAAATGCTATTATTTATTTTCTATAGAAACACGTTGATTTGTGATAGATTTGTGTTGTGCTTATACAAAATCAGGAATAGCTGAACATACTAGAGGGATAAAATGTTAAGCACAGAAGAAAATAATTAATTGTGCAAGTGCAAAATTGCAAGTTGTTACTGGAAAAAAAAAAAGGGTTTAAAAACCCAAAAGTAATAATATTTTTCTGCTTGTTTCCCATAGTGGGAACTGTGTATTATATATCAATACATACAGTGTAGATGAATCATCAACTTGGAAATCCACAGGAAATTGAACTTATTTTACAAAACTCTCCAAAGTTGGTGGTTTTTCTTTTTTCTTTTTGTTATTTTTTTAAACTACAATACAGTAATTATTCTCCTTATCTGTAGTTAGCCTCAAAATTATTGTTAACAAAAGCATCAGCAGTAATCAGTTCTAGAAGAATCCACAGGAATTTATCTCCTGAAACTTTAAACAGAGGTTAATGAATGAACAGTCCTTGAACCTACATTTTGTCTTGAATGTAGTTGCAAATGAGGGAGATCTGCAGAACAGCAGAACACATTGAAACAACTCCAAAGGGACTGACAGAATTCCTGTGCCAAACAAAAAATTCTCATGACCAAAAGTCACATGAAGTCCAGCTGTAACCAACGTGGTCACTTTAAAGTTGTCACTAATGACAAACTTCCTACAGAGGTTTCTGTGAGAGCCTTGGAACTCTTCAGGCCCCTGATTCCAGCAATAAATTAAATTATGTACTTGTGCATTGCCACAGTAAAGATCACTTGTAGGAACAAATCAGTGACCTATGACACTATGCACTGGAAAAATAATTTTTTAACAAAGCATGACTAGTGAGATGACCAATGAAGAATTTTGCCTTTATATCTAAGGTCTATGTTCCATTTATATGTCTTTTATCTCAAATTTGTACTTTATTTTTAAATGGTTAGCCATTTATACTTCCAGAAATAAAGAGATGCAGTAAAAGAATCAATAAAAGGTGTATCATTTATCCCTCTGAGATTTCTATGCATTCTAGTTAGATCTTGTTAATATTTTTTCACTGATAACATTATAATCCATTAACTTAGCTTTCCATAGTAATTTTTCTTCTAAAACAAATACCTTTTTCTAAAAGCTAACCTAATAATCATCAAAGCAGTGCAATTACAGTGTTCTACGACTGGGAGAAATAACATTTGAAACAAAACAGACAATAGAAAACTTACTATGTCACTATCTATATGAGATAAGTAAGAATACATTATAGTTTCAAATAAGCAGTAAAAAAATTCATATTACTTAAAAGAACGTAATTACCAAGGAACTTGATTAAATGCTTATAAAAAGATATGTGAAAACTTTCTGAAAAGTGAACCAAAATGCAGCATAAAGAGACAATCACAGTATTTGCTTTAAAACCACACTGCTGTTACAACCTCCCAAAAAACCTAATGGAGACACAAGCTATTTAAGCTGTTCTGGACACAGTCCCTACAGAAATATGTTTTTACATATGTGCATATATGTGCAAGTTTTTATCTAATATCAGCACACGATAAAATACTGGTTACCTTTAACCTAGAAAAAAATTGAACTATCACTCAAAATATAGCACCAAAAGAGTTTAGAAGCCAACCCATTTTTCTGTGTCATATAACCTTGCTCAGAGCAGGGCTTACTAATGGAGGTGAAGAGAGAGAAAAAATCAGTATATCAGCATGAACAGTGTTGTATGTTACAAAACAGAATGAAATTATTTTTAAAAAGTCAGTAGGAACAGAGCGTTACCAAAGTGGTTCCATGGACTGGATTAATAAAGACTGATTTCTTACTGTCCCTTGTAGAACAAGAATGAAAGAAACTTAGGAGGTAACAGATTTAAAACTGTAAAAAGCATCTGTGCAGATGCTGCTCATACAATGTGGGCAAGCATTGCAGCATCTTGTTCCAAGGTTCTCTGGGTGCTTAAGGTTCAGCTGAATTCACAGGACAATATTTATAAATAAATGAATAAATTAATAGAAGAGATAGTGGTTGAGGGCTGTTAAATATAGAAAAAAATGTCACCAGTTTTAGAAGTCTCAACCACATACTGGAAAAATACTTTGCCGAAGTATCATTAAATGAAACCTCTTGAGATTTTCTACATGGGGACTCAATCAACCTGTACAAGAGGGATGTAGAAGACACACCTCCAAATCCAATATAATATGACTTTAAATATTCTTGTCTTCAGAATAATACTGCAAGAAAGTCTCATTTCATAAGCATATGTTGAAGTTTTAAAACAGAGAAGGGCACTGTCCCTTATTTCTTTTCAGTACAACTGAACGTGAAGTCACATTTTCCGGGCTAAATCAAAACCAAAAGAACAAAAGCAACTTGTTCTGTTTGCAGGCTTTGGTTGCTGGGAAGCACTGGAGAGCTGAGATACTTGACTAAGCCAGACAGCACAATTCATGGTTCATTATGTCTCCTCCGTGCCACTGTGACAGCTCAGTCATATGTCTTTAAATCTGCAAGCAAGAAAAATAAGTTGTTTTGTGAGTAGTAAAATTTAAGAAACTCACCTTCCTGTGTCTTCTTGTTTTATTTCTGAGTTTTCCCAATCTGTCAGTTTTTTTTTTCTTTTTCAGTGGGGCATTCACACTTCCACTGTATAATCTGGTGTCTGATAAGGCAGTTGAGCTGGTGTGACAGTCTTTATCAGAACATATGGGTTCACAAAACTGTTTTGGAAAGATGCTACAGAATTTAAGGTGAAGGAAGCTGACAGGTTTACATAGGAACAATTTTGAAAATCAGTCTATATCTATATGGTCCTTTTTGGGGTATTTTTTTGTTTGTTGGTTGGTTTGTTTGGGGTTTTTTATCCGTGATAGATGGTAGAAGGTCCTGGGTCTAATTTCCCAGGATTAGAAAAACAAAAAACTGTGGTAAAGTTGTGCATAAGTCAATGAACAGGAAAAATCTGTGGGAAACAGTGTCAAAGGGTTTATTAAGGTCCAGGTAGAAAATATCCAGAGCTTTTGCATCATCCACTAAGTGGGTCACCCTGTTGTAGAAGGAGATCAGAGGAGAAAAGATTCTACATTGTTATATTTTTTAATACATTCGTATTACAGACATTTATAGAATGAAGTCACATGAGCCTAGCTTACCTACAGTAAAAACACATACACATACATACCTTTAAATCAGGAGCTCCAGGACAAAGGTCTGTCTATGGATTAAGCCCATTCTTACTAAGCTGTATGTCCCATTACTGTTATGCAATCTCCTGTCCCAGATTAATAAGGTAATAAATAGAAGAAGAAAAATAAAGAATAAAATCTGTGCGTGAGAGAGTGTTTGAAAATTGTTCTGTATTTAGGCATGTTGGGAGTATCGGGCACTGATTTGATTTCACACCCCAAGATGGGCTGACAGCAGAGAACTCATTTATCCTTAACACGGAGCACAAAGTAAATATTCAGCCTTGTTGTTTGAGTGTTCTGTCTGGACACACTGCTCACATACTACGTCTGACTGGATTGCTTTGAACAAGCTCGGCTACAACTACCAACAAACCTTTGTGATTTAAACTCCTCGGTCATTTTTCTCTTTATGTCTGTCCCCACGACCCTCAGCATGGTTATGGTGGGGTATGCAGCCCCCTGAACTGAGGGGGATGAGTCTGGGAACAGGCTCAGCTCCTCTCCCAGTGTCAGTCCTGTGTGGTGGCAGAGCTCAGTACATTCACACTGAGCTGGGGACACACCACGATGCCACCGTGAGCAGGTTTGGTTTCCTGAAGGTTTAACAAGTTTTGTGGAATGCCCTGGCCTGGTTTGAAAGTGACAGACACCCCCAAAACCTCTGGTCACCTTTGACACATCCTGTTGGCACAACTCTAGGTGGGACCCCCTGTAACAACCCCAGCTGATCCTGGGATCCGCTGCTCCAGCAGGACTGCAAGCTCCCTCCCTCTCTCCCTCCCTCCCAGCCTCCTCCCACAGACTGGTAATTAGTGCGAGTGTAGGATTGTATTAATTGCAGCAATTGTCATGTTTAGATTCATGGGTTAATTGGTAATATCTGGTGTAACGTTTTCCCCTCTGGATATTTTTGATCACAGTAATTAACCTCCCCCATCCCAGGGAACAGACGCTCACTGCAGCATCCTCTAGCAGCCCCCAGCGAGGGTCCTGGGGGGATCCCTCTCCACAGGTGCCATGGTGGGCTCTGTGCTGCAGGGTGAGGGTGCCCTGGGGCATGTCCCATCCATAGATTTACCTGACATTTTCTCAGGAAGCTCTGGAAAGTGGCAGCCATGATATCTTGCCATAGAACCAGCAGCTATAAAGTCACTGCCAGTGATGCATATTTTTAGGAAGAGGCTGGATTGTCAAGGCCAGCTCTGCTTTCTTATTATTTCTGTCACAACAAATGGAAGTGGAGATGGGACCAGGAGTGTCTTCTGCTTCCCCTCCTGCAGTATTGATGGTAAATGATGATGAATGTCCCTCTCTGGCTGTAGTTGGGGTTGGAGAGCAGGAGATGGGGGAAAAAAATCAAGTTTGAAAAGGTCAGCTCAGCACGCCAGCATGGCTTGCTGTCTACCCTGTGATGGGATCTGTAAAGACAGGTTTTCTCTTTCCACATTTCCAAACCTACTCCCTCTTCCCAGTGTGGGGTGCATCTCTGAACAACACATGCTCAGTGGCTGGAGAGCCAACTCTTCAGCCAGCAGGTCTACCTGGGAGATTTTTCTATACTTCTAACAAGGAATTGGATTTTATTAAATCTTCTCCCACTGGGCACAAACGAGGAACTGTAACTATGGCAGGAGAACGGATAATGTGTTGAGAAGGAACCACTACAGGGCTTTGCTTCTCTTCAGTTCCGACAGAACAGAGGAGCATCTTCTGAAACCCCCAACTTGATCTGAGAAAAGCAAAACTTCCTTCTGCTTCACTTTCTAATTGCAGCTTTATCCACTTTCTATTGTAAATTGGAGGTAAAGTGACAAATCATAGGAGCTGCTGCAATGGTATGGGCTGGGTATGAAAGGTTTTGGAGTGAATTTGGGATATTTTATATGAATTTGGAGATATTTAAGATAGATGTATGCATCACGTATGATGTATGCATCAGTGAGGGCTACAGTTTACAAAGTTCTGGAAAATTGCATCAAAATAGCCCAAAATTCCATCATAATGATCCCAAAGGCCCATAAAAATAGCCAAAAAGTCCTCAAAATCCCATCAAAATAGCCCTCAAAGGAGCACAAATGCCACCAAATCCACACTAATCCACACCAAAACATCCTAAAATATCCCCAAATTCTCCAACATTCCATCAAAATATAAAAAAATCCCACAAAAATACCCTAGGCTCTCATCAATATGCCCCCAGAGAGACAAAAAAATGCATCCAAAATGTCCCAACATCCACACCAATTCATACAAACTCTCACAAAAATATCCCAAAATATCCCAAGAATCCCATAAAGATCCACCAAATTCTGCTCAAAATCCCATCAGTTCCCACCAAAATGCCCCTAAATCACCCCAAATGTACACAAAGTACTTGCTTGAAAAATCACACAAATTCCCCCAAATCTATCTTAAATATCTCCAAATTCACATAAAACATCCCCAATTTACTCCAAAATCCTTCAAAATCCCCAAATCCCATCAAAATCTGCTCAAAATACCACCAAATCTGCCCCAAATCAACCAAAATTCATGCAAAATTTACCCAGGTTCACCAAAAATAACCCAAAATTCATTGAAAATATGTGAAAATTCCCCCAAATTTGCCTCAAGTTCACCTAAAATGCCCTCAAATTCATCACAAATTTATACATAATTCCTATAAATCATGAAAATTACAACCAACTCCCCAAATGCCCCCCAATATCTCAAAATCCCATGAAACACCACCCAAATACCCTAAAATCACCAAAAATTGCCCCAATCCCCTCAAATTCACCCCATTTTCGCCCTAGCCCCCAATTTGGGCTCTAAAAATCAGGATTTCAGCTTTTAAACCCGTTGGATCCAGTTTGAACCAGATGAACCAGTCACATCTGGTTTGAACCGGTTGGAACTGTTGGATCGGTTTAATCTGGTTTGATGCAGCTGGATTCAGTTTTAACCAGTTTGGAACTGGTTGGATCAAGTTTGAACATGTTGGATCAGGTTTGAACTGGTGGGATTTGGTTATATCCTGTCTCATCCAGTTTGATCCTCTTCAAACTAGTTTTATCCAGTTGGAACCAGTGAGATCTAATTAGAACTGGATTGAACTGGTTGGAACTGGTTGGAATCAGTTGGAAACAGAAATAAAAAGTGAATGTGCCTGGTGAAAATAAAAAATACCCTTAATAAGATTGAGTTATAAATGCATTTAAGTGATTGATTTTCACCGTGTGTTTACCATCTAATCATACAGGCTGCTCATTAAAAAATGCGTATCCCAAGAGTCCAGGTCTCCATCTGAAATGCCAACAAACACACCTTGGCACAAATGCCTAGTGACAAATAAAAAAAGAAATTAGCCATCTGAGTAGCATTTAATGAGGTTTAAATGACAAAAAGAAACAAAGTAGTAGTGGGAGAAGGTCAGGAAAAAAAGTCAGGCAAATCTCCATCGAGCTTTAGCACACAAAAGAAAAATAACAGGCAAACAGATATTCAGCAAAGAGTAAGGGAATATCAGTGAGCTGGAAGACAGAAGTTAGTTGGACAGTGAGCTGTTTGAGTACAGTGTAAATGAAACAGAGAAACAAAATACCATTATAAGATAGAAAAGCAGATACTAAAGAACTACAATCAAGCTCTGCAGGATTGGGTTTTAATTGGTTAACCTCAGCAAACACTGGATTTTGCTGGGCTTGACTATTTCTGAGGATCAGCCATCAAACCTTGGTTTTACATATAATTTTAAAGAAAAAATACAAAATTTAACCCTAAAAAGCTTAATTATAACACAATTGTCAAAGGTTACACGCGCTAGAAAGTAAAATGTGGAAGTAACAGAACAGGGCAAGCAGTAGAGACTGACTAATTAATGCTAAGTACAATTATAAAGTGCAGGTATTTCAGGATGCAGTAGTAAACAGACCACCAAACACCTCCTGAGTCAGCAAGAGATGATTCTTTGCTATTTTTAGATGAGGTTTTGGTAAGTGGCAAGCACAGAAAAGGAAAGCTGATTGCAGAAAATAACCTTGAATGGGGTGATCACTAGTGAATTCAGTTTAAACTGAGATTAATAAACTATGGATTTCTATTTTGAAAAGACAGACTTTTGGATAGCAGATTCAACTGGGCTGCACTGATGAGTGAATGTAGGAAGTTCAGAACTCCTTTTAGTGAAAAAGTGAAAGAAAAAATGTGGAATTCATGCCCTAAGGATAGGGTAAAACTCCAAGCACAAAGGGTCTTCTCCCATTTGCACTGATTTGAGTATCTACATCAAATTCCATGAGCATCTAAGATGTAATATACTCACAACAGTTCTGTGTTTGCAGTGCCCTCTGTTCATTTTTGTTCATTCATCTCAGAATGGCAAGATTTACTCTTAGAAACCCCAAGATCTCTGCAATCTGTAAATAGACTGTTTTTTCCTTAATATTTTAAAGTTTGGTCTTGGCAGATGTGTTGATGAGGCAGAGTGCCAGTCTTTGAAAAACACTTGGTATTCATCATTATCCAGATTATTGTGTCCTTGCATACTCACAAAGTAGTAGATGTCGAAAATATTCTCATGACTGACCACAAAGAAAGATTTTTTCCACTTCAATGTATGAGACAGAAACGAAATGTCTGGAAACCATCTCTAGGCTGCACAGATTTTCCCGTGTTCCAGCTGTTGCCATGAGACCTCTGGATTAACTGACCACATGCCAAAAATTCTCAAAACCCACTAATAGGCTAAAGACGAATGGAAAAACTTGCTCTAAACAAATACATTATTAGCAGATGGAACATCACAAATCAGTAACAGAAGAGGATGGTAACTTCTAAATGAAGTCATTTATATTATATCAGTTTGCTCTGGGCTGTCAGGAGAAATTCTGTCATCTACCTGCCTGCCCTGTGAGGACCTAAATGTGTAAGAAATACCATTTGTGCCTACCTGACACAAATGTGTACACAGCCAGAAAGTGACACTCTGCAGTAAAGGCCTTGATTACTCGTTTTTTTAATCAGAGCATATAAAGAAAAAACCCAGGAATTCTGAATTACTGGACAATTAGTAGGCTGAATTAAAGGAGGACAGAAAGTAGAGGAACATATTAAGCCATTATCAGAGGAGCAGGAAAAAAACATTAGTTTGAAACCAGACAAAAGTTTATATTATCTTTTTTTATGTGTTGTTATTCATTGTTGTTGTTTTGAGGAAGCACTGTTTTAGGTCACAAAATTTTTGTCATTATCAAAGAAAAGACAAGTGTGTTCACATGGAAGTGGACATGCCATTAACTAAGGGAGTTTGTTTTTCTTCACATAAAAGGGACATTTCAGTACAGTTTTGTATTTCTCCCAACTGGACAAAATTCTAAATTCTGTATAAAATCATAAAAACATTTCAAAGCTCAGGTACTAGGTCAGGATCAAAGAGAATCACTGTCCTCTGGAAATCTCAAAATTAAGACACAATCACTTTTTCTGTTATTACATTATGCTGACATAACATCAATAAGAGTAAATGTGAAGCTAAATATATTAATACAGCTGATACATCTTAGTGTTACAACATCAATAAGTAACTGTGTCCCAGCTTTAATATATCAGATTGATAAAATATCAGTGACTAAACCATCACTCTAACCATCCTGTCTCATAACTATAAACCTGTACTTGAGCTGAAACCTCAAAATTCACTGACTTCTCCCAGCATTATACATACATATAAAAAATAAAGGAAAAGATAAATAAATAAATGCTGAAGACTTTAATACTATCCATTAAATTCCATACTAAGGTTGAATGCCAAGAAGCCTTGATTTTTTTTTTGACTGTAGATGTATTTACAGGTCTTGTTATATAGTTTGCCATAATTTTAATAAATTATGCTAAAATACAAGGTTACTTGCTTTCAGAATTTTCAACTTTGGTATTAGCAGTAATGGCACAATTCTCACAGATTTAATAGATAATCCAAAGTTCAGTGGCCAATCTGTCATTAATTTTAACAGGCAGTATGTCAAACCTCTGGTGATGTAAGCTCTATATGTGAGAATATTTTATCTCATAGCCTACAAATATAAAATAAGTAAATAGGATCCTCTCATTTTTACTGTCATCCTCCTGATACCAAAAGAAAATTCTGTTACATTTTCCTGTCCTAATAGTATAAATTAATTTACCATTTTATGCAATTGAAGCTGTGCATCGTATTTTCTGTTCCACTGTAAGCCAAATGTGAATATTGTAAACTTACTGAGGGTATTTTAAGCTTATCTTTACAATCATAGCTGTGAGTGGCCTGAATTTACAATTGCAAGCAAGAACATTGTCCTTATTTTGTGCAAAACTAAACAATTCTCTTCAGCAGATGCTTTCAAAGGCATGAATGAAGTAGTTTTAATTTTTTTTTTCAACTGTTCAACATTTACTACCAAATCTTAAGTTAATCAACCAAATAAATGCCTGTAACCAGGCCATGGTCTCTAGGTTATTACTCCAGTTTATCTTCAGTGTGAAACCATCATCCTTGAAAGTACTCACTGCCTTCCATCCAAATTGCCCTCAATGATGTTTGCTCAAGATGTTCAGAAAACTGAGACTACTGCCAAATACCCTTTTCCTTTAAAAGAGCTGTATACTAATCTTTATTGCACTGCCATGCTTCACCTCTTTTTCATTTCAGTCAATTCTCATTATTCTTAATACTTAACAAAATTTGGTTTGGAAACAGCAGTCTTGTGTTTTTTGGTTTTATGATCATATTTTCAAGCTAAGGCACTGAAATCACTACATGATGGTGTAGTCCAGAAATCTTTTCCCCCCTATTTGTAGATAGGCACAAAACTTGTATCATATGCATCTTTTAGAAATAAATAAGTAGCAGTGCTCCAAAACGACATCAATATTACTCGTTTTTCATCTCTTTGCTTAATTCTTAGATTAGCACGGGGATTAGATGCCAATTTTGATGTAAATGGCTATTATTGTAATGCATTTAGGAGAATTAGCAATGCAGGAGAGGAAGGCAAGCAGCTCTGAGAACATAGGGAAAGAGGAGAGTACGTAAGTGAGAGGGTACTAAGCAGCCCCCAGAAAGAAGTAAACTAGGTTGGGAACTAATAAGGAGAGACAAGGTAATTTGTTTCCATGTGCTGGGGTGATATTTTCTCTCGTTTAGGACAAATCCTTCGGAAGAGACTGCAAGGAGGACTTTGCTTTCAATTGGCTCTCAGTGAGAGGAAGAGGAACTGGTCTGGAAGATGTTCAAGTAGCTGTTCACGGGTAGTAGCCCACAGGTCCCATTAATGGAGGATTATTAGTTCCTGATGAAAACCAGATTTTTTTCACTTCTCAGTGTGATTTTACACAGCCAGAAAGAGCCCTACCAGCAAGTTGTCTTTATTCATCATCTCTCCTTGATAGGGGAGACAGAGGCCAGGAGGTCCTCAAGGATATGAAGCGAAGAGGAAAATAAATGCTGTGTTAGATACCTGAATGCAGTGCTATAAAGGTAGCCACAGCCTGTGAGCCCAGCCCCTCGGCTGTATCTCCATCAGCTCTCTGAGGCAAGGGATTAATTCCGTCTGGGAAAAGCAGAGTGTGCTGTGCAGTGTTCCCCTGGGAACGCCTCTGCTGCCCATGGCCAGTGGGAATCCTCCCAGGGAAAAAGGGGGAAGGAACTCCTGCTCCTTGCTGAGCACAGGGTGGTAACTGCTCACAAAGGTGGAAGAAAACCCTTCAGGAACTCTTTGCATCCTCTCTCCCTTCTGACATTTTGTGTCGATAAAAAGTCTACACAAAATGAGGCTCTTAGAAATGAAGCCGAGGATTTAAAATGAAGCAGTTACTATTACAGTCACGTTCCCGCAGCTTCTGTCCTCACCCAGTAGCAGTTCTTTGGAAAAGAACTTTGTGATACCTTGCTTGTAAATTGTGTGATATAAAATTACGTTCTTTGCCCTTCCTTGGCAAAAGGAAATATAAAAATCGCTACTATAAATACTGCATCCATCATTTAAAAAATGTATAGCTTTTAAGACTGTATCACACATGGTGAAAACAGATCAGGAAAACAGATTGAGGCTTTTTAAACCATTGGTTTTATCCTGCCAGCTGCACTTATTCCCACTGTCATTTACTATCAGTATTTTAGTGTTCAAAAAAAAAAACTGCAAAGGCTCAAACATATTCTTGAAAAATAGTATAAGCTGCATGCTAATGAAGCCACCCTTCCTGAGGGTCTGTCTCCTGCTATTTGTCAATAAAGACATTTAAGTTTCTATAGTAAATAACGTCTGCTCCTAAGAACATATTGCAAAGCAGCAATAAGAAATAGGAGGATAACAAGTACCAGGCATTGTTACTTTGTTAAGAGAAACACTAGTGACTCCCTCCATCAATCACCACCTCTGCCCCTCCCAATCTCCTGAAATTAGCATCTAATTAATTGAGGTATCATTCAAAAATCTGAATTCCAGAACATGGCAACACAAATATTATATAGAGGAGAGATCGTTAAAACAGCAGAAATATTTGTGAACTATAAATAATGAAAGAGAGAATAGGATTTTGCCATCATTCTCAGCAGCACACAGAGCAATTTTAAGAAGCTGAAGCTGACATCTGACTGACTTCTTAGCAAATATTACCCCTGGCTGCACTGGCAGATTCCACTGGAATATCGGAGACTGAAACACTAACTGACTGCTGCCAAGCCAGGACTGAGCCTTGGCTTTTATATTGCTACTTACTGTGGGTTTTTTCTGTTTTTTTTTGTTGTTGTTGCTTGGTTGTTTTTCTTCAAAAATTAATAATTTGCGAAAGTATTTGCATTTCTGCTTTACATTATCTCAACACATAGTAACTAAGAAAAAAAAAAAAAAAGGCATGCAAATACTCTCCAGTGGCCTGAATAAGATTTATATAGTCTTATCTCTCAGCATTGTTGTTCCGTGCCATAAAAGCCATGAGAAATATGTGAGGGTATGAAGGAAGGGGTAGCCAAGAGGATATACAAGTAATTTAGTTTTTATCCCAAAAATAAACAGCATCATTGCAGTGTGCATAGATAAGCACTGCTCCAGCTCCATCAGGGGGTTATGCTGCTCTCTATATGGCATGATATTTATCATTCATTCAATGACCTTCAACCATTTACTTTGCTGCACTACCTTGGCTCCTTCCTAGAATAAAGGCCAAGTGTTACAGAATTAGAAAATATTAGTCTTTCCCTACAGTAGCTTTACAGAGGTCCATATTTGCCTTTAGGGTAAAGCAGGGCAACACACTTTCACAGGGATGCATCCACATAGATCACCCGGTGACTGAATTTTTCATTAGTAATCACAGGATTAAACACAGTCTTTAAGTACTGATTGGAAATTTGTGTTCCTCTGGGAATGAGGCACACATCCCCAGGACCTTTGAGTACTACAGGGCTGGAAACAGCAAGTATTCAGTCTGGTTCAAAGGAATGTATGGACATATCCCAGTGCATTTTAAACCCTTGCACAGTGGTTTGCTCCTGAAGCTCTCTGGAACTGTCCCAGAAGGACGAGCTGGCTTGCAGGAAGGTCCCACCTCTCCCTGGGTAGCAGCAGGACACATCTGTCACTTGAGGACGTCACCTGGCTGAAGGCAGGTCTTTGAGTGATTCCTACAGAAATGACTGGTGCCAGCTGCACCTCTGTAAGAGGGGAAAGATAAAGCCATAAACACTGGGATTTGAACAGAGAGATGTGATGTTACCCTCAGGAGACTGCACGAAGGTGTTTTACTGAGATTAAAAGGAAGGGGGGAAAAAAAGGCACACCAAGCCACTTGGAACATATGAAGAAGTACAGCCCTTGCAGTCCCACTAGGTAGGATAACACTTATAAAGGATATTAGCCTCCATATTACAGATCAGCAGAAGAGGTCAGGAACATATTTCAGCAAAGCAGTATATCTCAGCTCGGCAGGAGGAAGCATTTTAATCTTCTTTGGGCCATTCACTGGGCTAAATCAAATGATATAAGCAATCATTACAGAGTTTAGGGAACAGGGCTGCACTTTAAGTCCCTGGATTTCTGCAGCTGTTGCCAGAAGTAAATCAAAATTAGGGGGCATCCCCAGTGCTGGAGAGAGTTTCCTTGAGAAAGACTTGAGGGATCATTGAGGATATTGGAAGTCAAAGAGCAGAGTCAGTCTCAGTCTGAAATAGTTCAAAAGACCTTCAGTGGGGCTGAAAAGACAAAAAACTAATTCGAGAGGTTGCTTGCACTCTTTAATTTAAGTGATAGTAATAAAATGATGAAAGAACTTTCTTGTCAATTTTTAAAAATTAAATTTACATTCAAACATAAGACTCAGAAAAGAGTTAAAAACAGACAGTGAGGATATGTACAGTATTTCGTATTCCTCTAGTATTTCATTTCGGTTTTAAATGAAAAATAGCAAGGTTTAAAGTCAAATCACTGGTTTCAACACAATCTAATTTTATGCAATTTAGATCATTGTATGGATTCATATTCTACTTTTCAACCCTCTCCAAATTGTAAGTGAGGGCAGGTAGAAGGGAGGGAAGATTTAGGGAGGGAGGACAATCTAGCTAAATTGTCCCACTGCTAGTGGGGAGAGGGAAACATCCTCTTTGCAATGTCAGGAAAAGGCAGAAATCAAGATTACAATATTAAAAATAAATGTGACTCATACATTTTGAGAGGGATGATTTTGTCCTAGAGAAATGCAATAATATGAATTCCTGGTCAGTCTGGGATATTTATAAAGGTGTCTGTGTTTTTGTTTTCCTTTATGCATACTCATTGCCTGTTAGAAACATTTATTCAGTTTCACAATAAACATTTCATGCCTCTGTGTCCTGCAAGGTCAACTCATCTTATGAAAACCAAGCTGCTGTCTGTCTCCCTTACCTCATCACTAAAATTCCCAGACAGAGCAGAAACTCCAAAACTCATCAAAACACTATCAGTTAGACTGGAGAGAATTGCAGCTGAATACTAATTTTAATATCTCTATTATGTATGCACAAGATAACTATACTTGAGGTAGAAACAAGCAATGCATCTTGAAGGACTCTTGTTTATTCACTCTTCCCCAAAAGAAAAAAAGTAAAGATTCCATCTAATGAAGTGAGAAGGTGAAGGTAGTTTTACTTTGCGAGTGAGATACTTAATGAGGCAATATCCTCTTGAATCTTTGAGATAAGCTCTAGGTCAAAAGTAGACAAATTAGCATAACATTCATATTAATATATTTCAGAATCAGATACAGAAACAACCTGCACTCTGAAACCTGCCTAATCACAGACAGCTAATTTTCAAAGGAGTTTTGGCACTCATTATGGTGATGGATGACAGAACTAAAAACATCAACATTTCCTTGAGATGTGCCATGCTTTGTAGGCACTTCTCTTATGTACTTCATGAATTGTATTTTATATTTTTCATAATTTATTTAGATACTCAGAGAAGTAAAATGAGGTTCCTCGAGGAAGATATTTTGGCATGCTGCAACACTGCCTTTGTGTACTTGCAACATCGATAATCCAACATGGTACTGTATTCTACTACCCACAAGTTTCATTGCTGCTATTCTAAAGCTCTTATTATCTCATCACAATGAGAAATACATACAGACATTTCTACACAAACACTCTCACATGCAAAATATTCTGTACAAGAAAGAAGCTGCTATTATTTATGAGCTTTCTCATGCACACATATACAGATGCATACATACAAACACCTCTGCTCCCATAGCTGTGTACACAGACTGTAGCCACTAAATGCAAATTATTAAACTACCTTCCTTTCCTCTAAAATGAATTCAAACATTGGTATGCCCCAAAACATTGACAACTCTAGATTAGGATCGCTGATGCTTAGTAAAATAAGGAAAGAAGAGGGAAAGAATGGGTGGAAGACGCTATTAAAAAAACCCCAAATAATAAAATCCAGGAGTGAAAACAAAAAGGCTCCTATAATTGTTTCCTTAAGTTTTCTTAAGAAATGAATTCTGTTGATGAGACTCATTTAGGCTGCCTGCAGTTCTGTGGAGCTCATCTGGACCAGTCAACATAGTGATCTTGTTTCTAGGACAAAGTATGTTCTTTACAGTCTCAAAATTCACTGCTGCTGGAGAAAATTAATTTTTAAATATAGTATTAATCCTCAACAAAAATGAAATGCAGCCCTCTGCACTGCAAGCACTGGGTTTGGATAAATAGGTATTCAGAGCTTTATCTTAGAAGTGTGTTAAACATCTTTGGAGTCAATGAATGCAGTTTATGCTGCCTACACGGGAAACTGATGTCTTTTGGCATCTTCTGTGCTCAGGCTCTTTTTGATTACAGTGAAAAGGAACACAAAGGGCTCGTGCCTCAGGCAGCACAGATTAGCCAAAAGCACATATGCCTAAAAATAAGAAATGACTGGAGAGTGCAAGGCAACGGTGGGGATGATGGGAAGATTTATCCTGCAACTTACTGGAAGACAAGCTGGCCACGGGCCTACAAGCAGCAGAAGCCAAGCCAAGGGAAGGGAGCACATCTTATCAGACACGAGAGCAGGCAGCGTGCTGGCAGCTGGGGACACAAAAGTGACAGCTGTGACTCAGGTTTCAGCTGCCCCTCTCCTGCCCCAGGGCCCCCACTCTGCCTCTCCTTTGGGCAGGAGGAAAATGCAGTGGGTGCCACAGCGATCGATGCCACCGTGGTGTTTGTTACAGTGGGCACCGCTGGAAATGGCTTTAGCACCTAAATATTATTTCTGCACAGTCTCACAACATTGTTCCTCTTGCCTGACCTTAAGACTCCTTTTCTTGCTGACTGTTTTCTGAGCAAGTTCTAGCTCTGGTCATCTCTGCCTTGGCTGTTTAGGGCTGAGGGAGGTACAGAACAACACAGCAGATGAGACATCTCTAGGCCCCTTCAAGCACTGCCATGCCAGTGAAGCCATTGTTCATTGCCAAGAGTTCACCTCTGCTGGTGCCTTCCTAATCTCTCGTTGTTGTACTGGGTTTACAGGACAAGGTTGTGACAGTGGGGAGGCTACAGGTGATGCCTTATCCCTGTTCTTAAAATCAGAGCCGAACACGGTTAGAAGAGAAAAAGGGGTTTTTTTCAAGGATCCCTGGTTCACTCTGTGCAGGTGGAACACTCCGAACGTGCACATCGAAATGCCCACCCCAAATGCACACCCAAAATGCCCCCACACGATAGATGGGCTATAGAATTATAGCCCCAGTCCACCCCCTTCTTCCCCCTGGAACCCTCCCCTGGCCAGACCTATCTTTTAGTTTACAAAATGTGTTCCAGAGAGGACCTTGGTGTCTGAAGCCTCCGAGATGTTTGGTCTCCTAACTCAACAAAACATTAAGTCTAGGAATGTAGGCTAAAAAGAAACAGCAAGAATACAAAAGGCCACAAAGGCATACAAAAGAGGTATAAAGAAAGGGCAAAAAAATCGTTATGGCATCGCTGGGGTCTTCCACACTAGGAAAAAACCCCAAACAACCCAAACCCAAAGAAACCCCAACAAAAAACGTATTACCAAACCAGAAAAAATAAATACAATAAATCTGATTCCTCCATCCTGCAGAATTTCTCTGTGGCTAAGAAAATTGCTTGTGAAAACCTTGTGTTCTCCTCAGAATGTAAATGCTCACCCTTACTATAGGTGAACAGAAGTTTCCTCTCATCTAGAAAGCTTATAACACAACAAAAAGAAAAACTCAATTAATGGTTTAGGGTTAGGTGGTGGGTTTTTTTGTCTCTGTCTTTACAGTGTGTTTCATCTTGTATCTTTAAGCATTATAGATTCACAAGCATTATGCAAAACATTATGAGGATAATCGGCACAATGGGGGGTTCACTATTTAATGAAAGTAACTCTCTTGTTTTTAATTATAGCATTTAAGATCATCTTATTGTCAAGTGAAATACAGCCTTCCATTTTTGTGATTTGCCTAGGATTTAGGAAATATCCCGCCACCTTCTTCTTTTACAATAAAGATCATCTCCCACATTTTCAGGTAACTGTATGCAGGTTAAATGCTTTGTTTGGGAGCTTTCCAAAGCCAGGACTAAAAAGCAAAGAAATCAAAGGCTTTGTACAAACTTCCTACTGGAAAATATTTTACTAATTTTAAAATACTGTAAAAGAAGCAAGGCAGAAGTTCAGTTTTAGGTATCTTATTCCAATATGTTTTTAATTTCTGCAATATATTGTCCCCCATTTTGTGCAGTTTCTTCCTCCTAAAAAGTAAGTCCCATGAATAAAACAGCCCCAGTGCTAGACTACTTGGAGCAGACACTTCAGCAGCAGGTAATTAGATTTCACACATTTTATATTTTCAATTATTTCATTTACACTATAATCAATGTTTTTCACATGTAAGGAACGCTGTATTAGACTAGAGATTTCTATCTTGAAAGAAAAAACAGCAAACAAAAGAACAGAAACCATTATTAACAAAATGTTCCAAATCCTGTTTGCATAGAGATATGCACTATAATTCAGCACCAGAGGAAAGGAATTGTATCCAGACACACACACGTTTCAAGACCAAAAAGAAAACCATAATTGCCGTGTTTAATGTTTGTATCTTTTGTGTATATTTTAACCATATTTGCAATTTGCAGAGCTATTTGCCTGATGGCATTATTATAAATCTATTAAATCCATCCTTTGAACAGATGGTGCTATAAAATACTATTGTATCTGGGAAGAGGTGTTTGAAGACATGGTATATGTGAAGGCATACATGTGATGACACCTAGAAGCCCACAAAAGCTATGTAAAACAGATAAGTACACCAAGTGGGAGGCCCAGTTTCCCAGCATGGCTGGTCGTGTGTCTTTTTCATAATATCAAATGCCATCTTTGCAATGCTTGTAAAATAATACCCACTGGGTTTTGGAATAAAGATCTCCACTGGTACCTCAGCAGTATCTTTTCCCTGAAAGCTCTGTATTCCCCATGGATGATCTGTTTCAGCAACAAAAAGATAAACAATGTGTCATGTTATTTAGTTTCTCAGCATTTTCAAATGGATTTCCTTTTTTTTTAAAAAAAAAAAAAATTGAATAATCTGTTATTGGTATGAAAACCCAGCAAAAGTTTAAATATTTCTTTTCATCATAACAGTAGCAGTAACAATATTTACTCATTGTCTTTCACACTATTTTTTTTTTCATGCAAATGTGCAACAGAAATAATAAAAAGCCAATAGTATATGATTTGATTTGATGTATATAGGAAGCTGGCTCCAAGTGCTGAAATTTGTACAACATGTTGGCATAGTTCAAGGAGAGCAAATTTGCAATGAATGATGATAATTTGCACTGGAAGAAATTAGTGCCTGTTTTGATTAGGAATTAGCCTTCTGTTCAAATTTCAGCAGAGTAATGTATTCATTCCTGGCTAGAGCATTAGCTGGGTTGAAAGGGTGAGAAAAAAGCTTGTGGACAAAGGGAAAATTAAAAAGTGAAAAGATCAAAGAGCTATTTCTGTAGTTCAGTAATAAGGTAACTTATATGGTTCAAAAAAATCACTACCAGTGGGTGACACTGAAATGCATGTTTATCATGGTACCCAACCTTTTCTGAGGTAGAAACTCCTGTTGTTCAGTTTTTAGGATTACATTGTTCAGTTTTTGTGATTACATCATTCATCGTGCATTTTTGCACCTAACCACACCCAAATTGCTCAGTTTGAGAGGCAGGTAGAAATGCTGCCACACCATATTCTGAAAACATACAGCAGTTCAGGATGTGTTGTTCTCTTCATAACTACATGCATACAAATACTGCTCTGCTAAAATTTTTCTTCCTTCCCACTAGCCCCTGGTATGGAAAAACAATTCATCAACCATCTTAAAGCAATTCATGTTAAACCTACAGAAGTAATCTTCAGAGCTACTGAAATCTTCAGCTGTCCCACTACAGTTCCTGCCCAGGGAGCCACACTGGCCAGGGCTACAATTCTTTCAATTTCTATCCAGGAAAAACACATTTCCACAAAGGATTGGCTAGAAAGTCAGCTTTCTGCATTAAAAATGCAGCAGAGAACAAATGAATCCTGAGCAATCTCTCCTCAGAAAAAGTCAAAGTGTTGACTATGATGAAGTGGAATTTGGAAGGGTCTGCCACTCAAGTGTGCAAGCTCTTTGAGGAGTTAATCTATGAGAGAAGCTTAAAAAAACACCAGTATTTCTGTTGTGGTGCCAGCTGTCAGGGCTCTGACAGTTTACCTCGGCACTGAATCTTCAGAACAAAGGAACTAGGTCATGAAACAGAAAATTTAAGCATATTCCCCATGAAACTCACCTTAAAAGATGAGCATTCAGGTTACTCAGTCAAGGACTGAAAAGTCAGAAAATGACAAATTTAGGGCTGCACGTTCAACTTTAACTCTTCCTCTTTGTATATCTGCACTGTTGAACTACTAATTATATGATTGCAGAAATAATTGTATGTAAAGACCACACTTCAGCTGATGGCAAAAAGCACTACCGTTATTTAATTTTAAATGATTAATCAAAACAGGGGTCTAAAATACCTCTTTGATACAATGCTTGTCCACCAGTGTTTGTGTATCCTCCCCCACAGCCCCAATAAGCCTCTACCACCCCCAAGCTCCTTGCTGTAGTCACCTACCTGCCCTCTTTCACTGCCTCAGTTTCCCCACTGTCTCTGATCACAGTTCGGCTGTTTGGACACCAAATTGCTCCAACTCCAGCGCTCAGCAGCACCTCTAAATCTCTGTGTTACTCTTTTTTCTCTGTCCTGCTCTTTCTTCATCACTCCCACTGAAATAACACAAAGGAAGGGGCAGCAGCAGAGGAAGGAGAATGCTCCCTCTGGATGGAGCTGAGCTGATAGGTCTCCTTTCCATTGTCTCCCTTGCACAACAAATCCAGGAAAACCAAGGCAAGGACTCTGCCAACAGGGAGACACATCCTGGAGCTGATAAACCCTTCTTCAGAAGACAAAATCATCGACTGCTCATAGCCAAAGGCTTTGACACATTCTTCATTTCTTCATTCAGTGTGAGCCAACTTCAATTTCCTTATGCAGACACTCTTCAGTGGACAGCTCCCAGTGTAATTAAGAAGTTTATAGTCAAGAGAGTGAGAGTTTCTAAATGTTGATGCTCTCCTCAAGAGTAGAAGAGCTCCTGGTCCCCTTCTGTCATGCTCCAGATGGCAAAAGAAAGACACAGTCTGTGTTTCCCCTTGTATCCCAAAATTAACACAACGCATTCGCCTTGTCACATTTTCTACCCTGTTGTACCCACAAAATTCATGTACTGCCCAAACACACCTAAGTTTTGCAAAGTTCTTTCCTCTTTGGGAAAAAATAATACAATGCTCTCATAAATCAAACCTCATCCTTTAATGAATGGGGCATTTCAAAAGGAGAGACAAAATCTTTCATGAGGATAACAAATAAAGCTGGGGAAAAAAACAAAACATGGAAGCTTTCAGGAGTACATTCTTCACACCATGATTTCTTCAGGTCATGGATTTATGGGTCAAGTCTATTTAAAAACACCAGCAATGAGTGTATGGTGCCATGTACAAGGCACAGATAAATAAGGCAGATTAGATCTACTATGTATTTACAAAGCCATCGCTCATAAACTGTTCAGAGAATAAATGTTTCCTAAAGCCATTTTAAACACACTGAAATATGCTCCCTGACAAACACATCCTTTACAACCTCTTCCAAGTCAGAAAGGCTTTTCAATTTAAAAATAGGAGGTACAGTTTTCTAAAGCACTACAGAAGTGGCCAATCCTCCTGCATAAAGTGCTTGCTTAGTGAAGATAATTGAGGATGGAAAATACATTATTTTTCTGTTCTATCTACCATAGCAATTAAAAACAACAATTAATTGTGTCAAGGTGCAAAATGATGATTTTAATTACACTACCAGAGTAACATAAGAGGTTCACATGCAGTGACTACACCCTTGATTGGTCTTCTACAGAGGAAAAGATAGGATTGCTTCCCTGGGGCAATGTTCTCCACCTCATTCATGTCGATTTACTTCACAAATAACCGCAGTAACTTATTTTATTGACCTCCCTAGTAGCAGGTTTTTGAAAGTAAAACCAAGATATTTTTTCTTTTTATGGAATTGTTTTATTAGTTTATTCTATTTTTAAACACTACTGAGAGAATTATATGTGCCACATACAGCATCATATTTTACAGTCTGTCTTGTAATTTAATTTCATATGAATGCAACAGAAATAATCCTAAAACAATGAAAAAGCTGATTTTCAACAACATTCACAGTACCATTCAGGGCTCATGAAGTCCAGACATCTCTCTCCCACTGCTATCACACTGAAGCACACTGAGAAAGCAGAACACCAAAAAGACCCTCCTTTCTTTAATTATGCCTTTACCTCTCCCATCATTGAAATAGCATGCCCTGAGGCAAAGTAGGAAGAAACAGCAAACTCTTTCCCGAAAAGTTCATAAAGCAAACATGATCCATATATCTAAGACTCTATTCCCCTTGTACCTTCAGGGAGAGAGGAATATTATTGAAATTATTAAGTTCATTTTACTGTCTAGTGCCTTTGAATAGTATTGTTAAATTGCAAAAAGAATATCACTGCAGTCTTGAAGCCAGGGTCTCTAAACCAGTGCTAGAGGCACAGGGAACTGTACCCACATGCTGCAGAAGATAGAAATATTCAGATTTATATTAGACATTTCAAACTGAATAGGGCAGTCTCATGCTAATGCAATATCCTGGCTTAAATGGCTTTGTTAAAAAAAGGTTTCCTCAGGTTTCTGACCTTTTTTTGGTTGAACGAAAACACAAACAGAGAGATTGTCTTAATCCTTCTTGTTTTTGTTCAAACACCTGTGCTGGGCCATATTCATAAGGACGTTTCATATCCCATCATGCATCTTCCAGATGTTTTTTATTAAAGGTCTTTGGGAAGATTTTCCTCTTACCCCCTTCCTTGCTTCCTCAGAACAGGTAATTAAAATACTTCCATGGAGATGCACAACATGGACCCACTAACTAGTGTCAGTCATTGTGCAAAAAATGAGCCTGTTTGTTGGGTAACTGGTTATTGCAACCATTTTTTTTGTCATGGCAGCCTGTGTTCTTATTGTGATTCAGCAGAACTGCTGAGACATCAATTAGTGTGGTTTCTAAAAGCTTTTATAACTCTTGCTTAAAATGCCAGCCTCAACCACGAAGCACAGCAGTCCCATAATCTACAAAATAAAATTTGAGGCTCAGTTTCCATTTACCTAAACTTCTGCAATAATAAAAATGCGTCTGCTGCAGACATCTGTTAGAACTCGGTAACATCTAATTTTTATGGCAAATAATAGAGTTCAGCTCCGTAAGATTAGAGGTTATGGGCTCGGCCTTTTGGCTGGCTTGGCATTCCTGTTGAAATGTTCTGCCAGCCAACTTAATACATGCATTAAAAAATCCCAATGTCTTGATGATTTCCTCCTCCTCCTAAGACTCAAAATAAAGCAATAGTTTCGTCTCTTAATGCTTTGCTCCATGGCATTGTTGAGCCTATGGCAGTGTCTGTTTGATGGGACTGACAATAATATTATTTCTTTTCACTAAAAATAAAGGCTTAATGAGGCGAAATCCAGAGTTAATTATATGTTGGAAACATACACTCTGCTGGAGAGGAGGTGGAGTTGCAAAAATCACTGTATTTCAGGCCAGCCCTGCTTGCATCCTGGGTTTCAGATATTGAACTTTGTCAACCCAAAGCTTGAGATCCAGCTTTTTTTCAGATCAAATTCAGTCTTCTAGCAAATGTAAATTGCAAAATAGCACACAGCTATTGTAGAGGATGTTTTTGGAAAATAAGTATAACTACATTACCATTCATAACAATCAAACCATCTGCGACTTTTAACCAAAGTTTAGCATTCCTTTTTAATCCAAAACCCTGTGAGAGATATTTATGATTCCCCTGAGCAATATATACTAGTGAAATAATCAGATTTGAAATATCTGTGAAAATCATGAGCAGAAAAAAGATACTGTCACTTCATCTAACTTTTAACAGAGGATCCAATGAATCCCTAAGTAGAACTGCTCCCTGGGACATGCATGCACAAAGCTGCAGAGAGACATTCACCAAAGACTCAAATACTGCTGAATAGGCCCCTGAAGATCCAGAAGAATCTAGGAAGATTGTGCCATCGAAATTAACATAACCTCCATGAAGGCTGAGTATCAGAAGGGTAAGATTGGGAAGAAAAATGATCAGCCAGCCTCAGCTATCACTCATTAGTAGTATTTTAATACGCTGTGGTCCTGGATCCTCACTTTATCTCTTCTGGTACAGTTATGTGCAGCTCTACACTTCAAGTGAAAACCCGTGGCAGGTATTTTTATTTGATTTTAGTAGTGCTTTATGAACAAAGCTATAATATAATGACTGGAAGTAAGCAACCAAATTTTGAGCAAAACAACCAAAACCACCCTTTTTTTTAAATTAAAGCTTGAATATATAAAACAATCACACACCTCTCCAGAGACCATTGGTCCTTCCAGTCTTCTCCTCTGTATTAGGACGAGGGCTAGCCATGGGTACGAATGTCATGATGCTGACAGGGCTGATTGTGTGACCACAGGCACAACAGAGGCAAGGGACTGCAACCAAGGAGGAAAGGATCCACAGGTACAGCAGTTTGGAGGCTCTGTAGGTTTAGTTCCAGGCTTGCAACAGAACCGAGTGCTCACCTCCACGGAAAGGATTCTTACACCCACCCACCCCCCACACCTCCCTTGTGCTGGATCTGACACTCACCCAGTCTCGACGTACATGAGTTGGGGAGTATTTCCCTCTCTTCTAGGAACAGTTCTTGCACATTCTCCTGGTTCCCCCATCGTGCTAAAGAAAAACAGCAGGAGCATGAGCCTGACAGGGAAGGGGTGGATGTGAGGAAGGGAGGAACCTCTTTTTAGAGATCACAATCACTTACATCAGCTGAAACCATGTCATGAAAGCACAGCTCCAGAGATGGGGGGATAATCCCGCAGATTTAGCTGAACAGTCAGGAGGATAAGCAATACTTACCTGCTTTTCACTCTTCCCTGTGCATGAGTAGGAAGCACAAGAGGAGGAAAAGACAAGTGGGAGAAGCTCTGGCAATCACTCTCTCGCTTTCATCCTTAGGTAGAACAGCTGAAAATAATGTTTACCAAATGGGATAAAGCACTTACTCAGCACCCCAGAGTGGGGAAGGTTAAGAGGATGTTGAAATCACAGCCACAGTCCATTCTCTCCTCTGCCCAGGGATTAATTACCCATCTCCCTCTTATTTAGGATGTGTTGTAAAACAATAGGCTAACTCTTTACAAGTGGAGGATTATTTTTATTGTTGTGGTTTTTTTAATGAAAAAATATTAAGAAATACTGTTGTTTTCTTAGTGCTCCTCTGCTGTCTTTAATGAAGCTCTCTGTGTGCAGGATATACCTGCAGAGCTCTTTAGGAACAGAAGACTGGTCATCATCAAGCAAATCTTTCTTCACCTCTCATGACTCTATTTATGATATACTGATTAATCAATCATCTTAGAGATTAAAGGTCATCTTTATAAAATAAATGGCTTATGGCTGCAGCAAATCATGGCTTTGAAATTTATTGGAAAAGGCTGTAAATTGTCAGTCATGTTATTACACAAATAAATCAGATAGTTACTGCAAATTGATTAACTGATTCCAATTTTTTTAGGAACAAATTGTTGCTCCAACCTATTTTTCTCTCTTCTTGGACAAAATGATTGCTTTGTAGTCTGAGTGAATGATTGCCTGTGTGTCCAAGGCCACAGTTATTGCTTTAAGTTTCTTCACACACATTAACGTTTTTTTGAGTGTTGTTCACCACAATTTGTTTTCACATGAGCACCACTCTCTGTTTGAAAAGACTGAAAGGTACAACGGCTGTTTGAGATGTTGAAAATAGCACTGCAACAGCATAATCAGCATTATATTAGTGTATGGAATGACAAAACAATTAATATAGATAGGTTTTTTCAAGTTCTACAATAAAAGTAAGAAGAACAAATTTAATTTCCTACGCTGACAGAGAAATACTTAAGACCATCTCATTGTATATGGTTTGCTGTATCACTTCTGTGGGGTGAAGAGGGGAAACAATGGAATGTTTAAGTAATGGAAAATAAAGTTGTCTGAAATTCAGGTCTTTCATTGCTGAGATTACAATGAATTTTCTTAGTGAAAATAATTACATAGAGTTACATGAAATTAGAGATTAAGAGATGACTAAGCACATTTAATTGACTCTTATTCTCACTGCATTTGCACCATCTGCATGTCTCTAATAAATCCCCCTGGATCACATCTAGTGGGCACATCAGTGGAATCTCCACTCTCTATTCAGATGCCTCTTTGTTTCATTTCAGTGAAACTTAATTTAATTTCTTGCAGTGACCAACCACTCTGCCAGCCTGCGGGATCCCTTCTGGAGAAAAACAGGTAAATTCCTCTCACCAGGTAAAACCCAGGAATGTCTCCATGGCTGGATCAGCCCAGGCACTGCTCAGACATACAGACAGGTCTGCACCAGGTTTTTCTCCTGCTGCAGAGAGCTGTCCTACGCCTCTACCAGGTCCTGTATCCTCACAAATTCCCTTGGCACTTCCTGCTGCAGGCACAACCTGAAGTGTCACCTTATCAGAACACAAATGCAAAAGGCTGTCATCTCTGGCTCACTGCAAGAAGTATAAACTATTAAAATTCCTTAAAACAGCCAAAATATCTCAGGATCAGAGATTGCTTTGCAGGGCCATGAGGCTCCTGCCTCAAAACACTGCAGAATTGGGTGGGAAGAAAAGGCATTCATAAATGCAAGAGCCCTCATGGCCACCTAGGGGAGGATGTGTATCAGCTCAGCTTATTGCTGAGGATTTTAGAACAGTGCCACTGGAATCTGAAAAACTAAAGGCATCCCACTTGAAGGTACATCCTGAAAATTAACACGAATATAAGAAAGGCATGGAACAGGCAAGTTTTCTACACAGGTTATATGACAGGCCACAGGAAATGAGTGAAATACAGAAAGATGTGTGATAGGTGTGAGCCTGCGATCATTCCAAGTGCCATCCTCTGGCACTCGCCAGGTCTCTGTAAAAGAGACACACTTGTGCCACGTCTTCAATAAAGAATAATTCATCATCTTGAATGTATATATCACTTTGATGGTCATTGTGTTTGTGATTGACGTCATGAGGTTAGTGGATTGCTTGGATTAACAGTGAAATATGCTATTCTGCTGTTAGGAAAAGTTTTGGCCCTTTAGGGCACAAGCTGTCAGTGTCACTGGAGTAGCATTTTTCTGAAAATTCTGTGAGGATACAGGGAGGTGTGTAGCCATTTCCTGCTCTCAGTGAGCAGGAAGAAAGAAGCTAAAATTCTTTAAAATGGTGACAGAACACAAAAAGAGTTCAACATATAAAGATGAAGCAGCTAAAGCAGGAAGAGGACCTTGAGCTAAAATGGCTGGGGAAAATGTTTCTGCTATCATGAAGCAGCAGCTCTGGCATCGTGGACGGCAGACCCAATTAGCAAGTCTGATCCATCCCAGTACCTCATTAGAGTCTTACCTCTTTGCATATCCAGTAGCAAAATAGCTCCTGAAACACTTTGCCAGCATGAATGCAGCTGAAAAGGAGGTGCTGTTTGGTCTCCTGCATGTTGGAGTTCCTGGTCTCTTGATACTGGAACGGCCTCAGCAGCTGTGGGTTGTTGGTCATAAAACAGACAAGCTTGAGGGTAAATATTTTATGATTTAACTGGCACCTGGCAGGTCCTGAAAGAAGAAGCAGAAAGAGAACAGAAATGTCACATTTTCCCTTTTGAGCCTGCACAAAGCATAGTTCAGGCAAACCAGAGAGCCTGGGCCAGACATTTAAAAAGTCTGGTCACCTCCCACCTCGAAATGCAAGGCAGGGAACCAGGCACGCTCTGTCACCAGCCACGGCTTGCCCTCCCCTGTTCAGCTCTTTAGGAACTCTTGTTTTCAAGGAGGCATACTGGGGAATTTGCTGCTGATTTTTCTGTAAACAAATTGATCTAAAGCCAATCATTAAGATTTGTTTATTATACAAGAGCTCGTAACTGTTAAAGAGGTTAAAAATTGCCCCTCAAAATGCTACACACTTGTTAACATATTTAAAAACCAAAAGGCCATAGTGTTATCCATTGAAAAGATTAATCTGGTTCAGAGTTCATGCCATAAACACTAATGACTCAAAAAAAAAAGTCAAAATTTACTGGACTTAAACGGTCAATAATACCTATTAATTCAATTTAGGAAGGGTTTAGGTAATTTCTTCATGTGTACTGTCTCACACGCATCCTATAACCTTATATAGATACTTACTAAGATACTTACTTCTCTGTTGTAAATGAGTCTTATGCCATCAACTCAAAAAAATCTGCCATTTGTTGGAACTAGGCTGGTGCTTCCATGATGAACTCCTCCCTGCTGATGCCTGCAGCAGCAGACAGCCAGTGTAAGGTTGCTGAATTCAATGGAGCAAGGCTGATTATCACCAGCTGAAAGCCCAATCCTTTCTATAAGCATGACCAGTTATTTTGGGTAATTTTTTTTTAACTGTATCCTGAATACCTTTACAAAGTTTGACAAAAGTTTTGTGCTTTTTACAATGGATTGTAAAACATTAAAAATCTCTATAAATGTTTTAAAGATTTAACAAAGCCAAATAAAAAAAAAAAAAAAATCTCTGCAGGTTGATCCGTTCCTGTTCTGAAGTTCTCTGTGGGCACCCTGCTTCATAGAAACTCTTTTCCCAATGTAACTGAACATCCTTTTCATGCAAAAAGCTGTATTGTTATTCTTAACTCTTGGACCAATATTTGCTTTAGTTACATCATAATGAAACCCTTTCTATAGAAGTCGTCTGGGGCAAAAATATTCCCTATGGATCTGTAACAAACAGAATGTGCTACCTAGTCACTAATTTTAAAAGAACACAGTTATTTTTTCTGATAAATCTAGTATGATGCCTGTAATATACTTTCAAGTAGCACCAAACAGAGCTGTTGAACTTTGCTTTTCAACTCTCTTCTTTTCTTTTCTTTTTCCTGTTTTGCCCTGAGGTCTCTGAACTTTGGCAAGTATATGAAAGTCCTCAGAATCCCCATGATTTTCTCTCTTTTTTTTCTGTTACACACCATTTTCTGGGTTACCACAAAAAAAAAGCCAGGCTGTTGTAAGCCAGCTGTAAGTGCTCCACTGTCTCTTGACAATCAGTGACCCAAAGAGCTGAGCAAACACAACTGCTACTGAGCTCCCTTTAAGGTGTCCAAATATAGAAACATCCTTCAAAGACCAGCAATAGAAAAAGCAAAATATTGTACTTAAAGACAGGCTTCATTAACTTATTGCTCTGAATATTTAAAGTACATGGAATAAGCAAAGCCCTAATGTATTAGATTCCTGATATTGCTCAAGCAACTCAAAGTCTAGTGGACCTATAAAACCCACTCATAGATGTTGCCAGAGAAGGGCATCTTTGGATGCGTTATCTGAATTTAGAAATTCAAATGCCACATTGTAGAGTTATGATGCTGTGACTTGATAATCTGAGTGAGAGATTCACATGTCCTGCTGACATATTCTGCTTGAAAACTAAGAGTGCAGAAATAAATCCTGAGGCTTTTGAAGTCAATGGACAAATCTCCATTGCTTTCCAAAAGGATAAAGTTAACTAGGATCTAACACACTGCAGAAACAACTCGAGAGAAACAAGTTACAAAATCAACTCTTCATTTGGCTTCAGACCACTCTACGATGACACAATTTTCGTATTCCTTTGTTTAGCAAATGCATAACCTATTATTTTAAAATAAGCTCCAGCTAATTTTTAATATATGTTGGTATTTCATGAAAGAGTTTGTCAGTTTAAAGAAAAATATTGTCCTTCCTTTTGTACAATTGGTTTTAACACTGTGTTAAGCTGTTTAGAAAAAAAGTCGTAATAGCTGTCCTTAGGTTCTCTTCTTGGTGGCATTGCCACCACTGAGTTATTATGTAAATTATTGCAATCTGGTTAGCTCCTTCCATATCTTTTCTTAACAAAAGGGGTCTGCAAGTGCTAATCAAAATGTTGTAATTTACATATTAATGAAGTTTTCATAATGGCATTTGCTTCATATGTAATATGAATGGTATGGAGACTTTTCACTCTTCTTTTAAGCAACCACTACATTTTGATTTCCTGAAGTAGCTGAGCTACATCTGAAAACAAACTGTAAGTGCATCACAGTCTATCTCTTTACATATATATATAAATATTTCTACATATCTTTGGTATCAGAGTGATACACTCCAATGTTTGAATCTTAAATGTAGCCTCACTTATCCCTGTGAACTATTATTTACTCACATTCCTTTGAACATTTTTGTTGCAGTCATTCTGCAAAATGTTAAAGGCATATTTTTCTTCTGAGAGTGCGGAGCATGAATAAGTAGTGAATTTTTTTTTTTTTTTGTGGTTTAAAATAAGAGAATAAAGAGAAAGAGGGGGATGGATAGAGACAGAGAGAGAGAAAATTTTAAAAATACCACAACCCCCTCCTACGGAAAGTTGAAATGTGAAAAATTGCCCCTCTGCAACAAATGTCACGTTAAGAAAAGCTGGATAGGGAAGAACATTGAGTTTCTATTTTCCATTCTATTTTCTACTTTGCTGTTATTTTAAAATATGGCAACCACAAAAACTCAGTTTAGTATTACATCTTTAAAGCTTTCTAATTAAAGATCTGGAATCACATCTATTGGTGAATCAATACAGAGAACTCTACCAATTTCTACTTTCAGCTGAATAGTCAGTGTGAACGTTACGTCCCTTAAATTTAGAATGTAAATTACTAGGAAATCTCAAAAGATATGTGGTATTCCAAGTGGAAAAATGACATCCATAGTCAAATTGGATGTCCAGTTGGTTCTTTTTATAGCTTTCAGTCATGGGATCTTGTTTTTTAACAAATCCCACTAAAACACAGATATGAGATTAAATGCCTATTTGCTAAACTAAATGGACCATGTAGAATCTCTCAGAACAATCCATTTTGTTTAACCATTTTCTTTATTCTTATCTGAACCTTTTCCAGAATTTAACTGTTTCCTTCAGGAGTGGACTGTAAACTTTATCATTCCAGAAATGTTTATTCTTGGTGAGAAAACAATCATAATCCGCATCTGTTCCCCATGTTTCTGCTCTAAACAATCCCATTTTTTGGCTATAATTTCATCTGGGAGCTCATTTTCATTGGCACAGACACTAACTTAGCTTCCTGAATTGGAAACTCTTATGAGGGTTTTTTTTTTAAGATGTTCTCAACACTCCAAGATAAAAGATTCTTTGTCAATATGAGACCTGATACTGGATTATTTCCATCCTGGATGTACAGTATTTTGAGCCTTAAACATTACCTAGATTTAAGACTCCATCAAAACAGAGATTTACATGGGTTTTAATAAAACAGTTCAGTGTAATTGATAGGTGCTTTACCATCATCCTTAACTGGAGCAGGACTTAGAGCTTCATCTGAGAACACTGAGCCAGGATCTTACAAAAAATTTCTCTCCAAATTTTCAGGAGCAAAAATAAAGAATAATTTTTTTATAGAGAATTTCACTCATTGTTTCCACTCACTCAATCCACAATTTGTCTTTTAAAGTCTAATCCAAAGCGAACAGATCCAACATTAAGCAGGGTCTAATGGAAGATTGGATTAACATGGAAGATGTTTTCTATCACTGAAAAAGAGACCTTAGTAATGGTTGTATCTAAAGCTTCATGACAAACACTTCAAAAGCAGATTAAAGACATGTGGGAGGTATGGAACGATATTAAAAAAAGGATAATTTACACTGAATCTCAGGAAAGCACTTGAGAATAAGATTGATTCAGCTACAGGGAATATTCCCAGGGGTGTTGATAAGTGTTTCATTGCTTTGAGTACTTAGAACTGGTGCTAAAGAAAAAATATTAATTTTTTTTGGTTCAAAGCATTTGAAATTAAAGTCATGTTCATTTTTATTTTTTGTTCTTCTTTTTTGAAACTGACATATGATCAATATTTTTAATTTACTGAAATAGCTAGTGTTTCAAAAATGATATATTTCAATAACTTTTGCAATCATATTTTCACCAAGCAGATCAGAATTAATTCAGAAAGGTCACAGAAAATTGTCTGTTAAAATTTAATATTAAGATTTTTATTCCGTATTTTTAAAAGTGTATTTTTCCAACCAGAAAACCCAAGACATATGAAAATGTAGAACATCCACATTTAGAATGAAGTTAAGCAATGCCTTGGAGATCGTGCCTGCTCTCTGCATCTCCTGTGCTGTTCTCAATATTTTATTCCCTGAAGGGAGAGGCAGGGACAATGTACAATGACAGCCACCATGTCCCTGTCTCATACTGTTGGGCAAGGGAAAGATGAAATTTTTTGTGTACCTGTTCTCCTTACCAAGACAACTTACGACCCAATCAGAGACTGACAGCCCTTCTAGCCATGTGATCTTCTTACTAAAATCAACTAAAAACTCAGAAATGGCAAGTTGGCCATTCTGATCTAACTCAGCACCAGCAGCTAAAGCAGGAAATAACAGAACCAGAATAATTTAGCACACATATTACACTTGAATGTCTGACAACAGATAAGGAAGCAAATACTGAAATACTGCTTGAAACCTTGGTTTTTTTCTCCTCTATAAAACCTTGGTGAGGTGCATTCCAACCTTGGATAATTTCTGTGAAGACTTTTGGCAAGATGTTAATGAATCCTCATCTTATGGTCAGTTTATTTCTCTTTAGAGATAGAAAACTACTAAATTTCCAGTTTTAATGAAGAAAGTGCTCTCCCCTGTAAAAAGAGGAGTTCTAGTGTTTTAGTGGTAGATGAAGAACTGTGTTGGCTTTCTTTGCTGTTTGGAACCGGAAGGGACATATATATATATATATATATATATTTGTTTATATACATGACATCCATGCCCAGGAGCACTTCTGTTCACATCCAGTTTACTAGCACAGATAAAAGCATGTAGCTCTCCAAGGAGGAGAAGGATATTGGATGGTTTGTTCTCATAAAACCTAGTGGTTTCTTTTTTTCTAGGATTCACCCATTTTTAGAGGACTTTGTGTGCTTTTTCCTATTTGTAATGTACTCTTGAATATGGGGGTCTTTTAATTTTAATTTATTTTAATTTTTTCCCCTTGATTTTTTACATGTTTGGTGGCTTTTTCAAATATAACCCAACCAGAACACTGGGTTGAATGAATGTTGTCAAACAAAGAATTAACCTGAGGAAGTAAATATTACTCTGATTCCATGACAGTGGTGGAAGTATTCTTCTCAAAACTGAAAGGCTCAGTTTTGAGGCATATCAATAATTTTTTTGCAGGTTGTTCTTTATTCCAGAACACACAGCACATATTCCAAATCCTGGGGGAAAAGAAATTAAAAAGTCACCTTTTGCTGTGATTTCAGGGAAACATCAAACACAACTGTGTATAGGTATCCAGAGAAACAAAACACAGTGATTTGAGGAAAGTTCTCCATCAAGCATTCCTAAAGGGAAAAAAAATCACTGATCCATACAGTCCCTGTTACTTCTCATCCTAGATCAAATGGCCCACCAGAATTCTTTGTACAGATACTCAAAAAGACTTTACAGGCAAAATGATTTTGAACCCAGCAGAACTGCCTTACAGAATTTTCTATTTTTGTACAGATCTGCACTACATTCTGCCTCTCAGAAAACTCCAGCAGAGTTCTTTCTGTAACATCAGCTATCTATCAGATTTGATCTGCTTAGAACAGATTTAGAAAGAAGTGGAAGCAAAACAGAGAAAGGTTTAAAAGCATTCCCTGGGAAATACACTCTACAGGGCAGCAACATGAAATTACAGGGGAGGAAGGAAATGGGAGAAAGGCACATTTTTAGGAAGGTGCTGTCTCTTTGACATGCATGGCTGAGGTGTGGGAGGGAACAACAAAGATTCACACTGGCCAGTCTTTACCTGAGAAAGGCTCAAATAATTAAGCAATCCATTTGTGTGAGTTTTGTAGAGATTAAAGGGTATGTGGTACAGAAGTGGTAGAAGTGGAAGGGAAGAGACAAAAGAGTGGGGCATGGTGGGGAACCTGGATCTGTAGTGGTGAGAGGAGCCTGGCTGGTGAAAGCAAAAACCCTTGTTAGGAACTAATGAACCTCTCTGCACTCAGGAATTACAGGATATTAAGGTACATGTAACTAGTTCTGTGAAGCTCTGCTAGGGAAGATAACATAAACCTGGACCACCTGTGTTGACAATTTTCCTCACCATGGGAAATTTATTCCCCACTAAGTGTTGAAACATACCTAGTACCAAATCCACCTCTGAAATAAGAATTTAAAAGCTCCCAGTAAACATATTTCTTATTTCTGTTACCCACCCTTCATATTTCATAAAGATAAGTCAATGATTTTAAACTAGGTGCCGTGGGTTGGAAATGAGTCCTATGTTCCTCTCTGCTTTTACATATAATGAAAGGCAACTCCATGTTTCAATAAAATTCAGTTTGGAGTCCAGCCAGAAACTTTTTCTGTGCTGTAATTTCATTTAATTTAAGAGAGAGGTGCTTCTAGTTATAGCTTTGCAGCTATGGCCAGGAAGACAAGGAAGAAAACATGTCACTGACTGACACTTAGAAGTGATAGATGTCACTAGCACTCCTGCTTGAGCAGGGAGATTGGACCTGATGACCCACTGTGGTCCCTTCCAACCTGACCCACTCTGTGATTCTGTGACTCGGGGTGAGCAGCAATGGCAGTCTGTTAATATACTCTCTCTGTAATTCAGCAGAAGTTCTTGTGTTTTCACATTTTAAAAATTGGCAAGTCTAGTTCATGAGCAATGAGGAATTATGGAAGAAAATGTCAGTGAGCAAAAGGTGATACTTGGAATTTATGATAAGAATTTTAAAAAGAAAATTTACCTGGAATCCTGAATGAACAGATTTGCTTTGAAGTGTTTGTCAATTCCCCAGCTCTAGCTGGGGGATGCAGCTCTCTGACTTGGCTCTACATTTCAAATAAATAAGCAAACAGAGAAGAATTTTGGGCCCATATGTCTGGAGACCAGTTGCTGTCCAAAACAATCACTTTCTCCCCTTTCTCTAACACTTCCCAAGTAAAGCTAAAAAGCCTATTTCAAGTCACCTTGCACCAGCTGCTAACAGAAATTTCTTGCTTTTCTATAGTATTTCTGTTGGAAACAATTGCCAAAGTGTCCAGACTGTTGAATCACAGGGAAGTTGAGATTTAACCTTGGCAGGAGGCCATGTGATTGACATTTCCATTGCCAGAGTTTGTCCAAGTCATTTTGAGAGCCAACTAGATTTCATTTTGCCTTATCTGTGGGTTATCATTCTTACAAGAATCATCTCATTCTGGCAGGATCTTGATTTAAGGCTTTAAAAGTCAGCTAGGCTCAAACTGATTTTGCAAGGTCACAAACACTGCAGGTTTCTCTCCATAATATGGAATTAGAAGATTGAGTGCCAGTCCTTTCAAGGTCCTAGCAACAGTTAGATGTGCCTCACAGTCTCATTCTCAATTAGGGCAATTTTTAAGGCTGTCAGCAGCTCGCAATTCTATCCCATGGTTCTCACCTCCATATTTTTTCCAGGTGCACAATCCTGACAAAAATTTGCTTCCCTTCCATATGCAAGCTACTTGCAGTGCCTTCCTTTGTGTTATATTTAGATAAGTGCATACTTGGAATTTTCATCCAATCAAATAAAATTTCCCTTTCCAAAAATTATCTGCTGCTATAATTGCCTCTCTCACCCATGGGGGCACATAAGATGGAATGCCTGCTTGCACCACACTTGCTTATGAAGGATCAGCCATGCAAAATTGTTACCATGTTAGTTTTAATTGCCAATTGTTCTATTAATTGACAATAATTAGTTATTGTCAAATATATTGCTGCTTTTTACACTAAGCTGTTCCCCACAGAACCAAAATAAGCACTGAACTGTTGGTAAGTAATTGTGGGACATGGCTGTAATGGGTTTACTATGAAAACACTGTGAGTTAACTTGTAGATTTTACCATTCAATGGTAAATGATTAGCCACTTTGGCTAATCATTTTGTAACTAATTTCTTTGAAAGATGGTAGCTCACATTAGATCCGAGGCAAGGAGCCATCATACATGTGTGAAGTGGCTCTGGGATGCAGAAGTCCTGCTGTGAGTGCAGCTCAGGCCTGATGCAGACTGCATGAATATGAGCCACGGACGTGATTAGGGGGTCCTGGAGTGAACTTCTTGTGGGTCAGTCTGTCTGTGTTGGATCAATTATATGGAGCAGGCACTGCATGGCTAATCAGTCCTGGACATGTGAAACACGGCTAATGTGTCACATGTTTTGTGAACACCCTTTCCGTGTTAAAAACTGAGACAAAAATCAAAGAGCCTTTTACTTAAGAGACTTTGAGTTGGTTTTTTTTTTCATTTCAAGCATTGGATAACAAACTTTAGTTGGGCATTTCATGCTGACATGCAGCTCTGTATACATGAGATGTGTTATGTGAGGTAATGCCATTTACAGGGATGGGGGAAAGCCCAGTCCTATCAGATCTCAACTTTTGAGGTTAACAGTTATTTTTAAATCTCCTTGTCTATATTTGTCATTGTTAATTTTTACTGATTGATCTCTTCCCTTTTAGTTGTCCTGCTAATTGCTACTTGCAAGATGTTCATTAAGACCAAAAGAGAAAAAAATGCAAGGAAATGGTTCATTAACATTGCTTCAGAGCCTTGAAAGAACAAGGCAAATCTATATAACTTAAAGTACCAAAAAGATGTTTTTTAGCAAAAGCAGTCAACAAGCTACATAAAGTTTTATTTTGATAATGACTCTGAAAAGGCACAATAATTACTACTACTCACTATTTGCATTGCAGTAAAATCAACAGCAGAAAGTTACAAATCCTTCCCCACAGAGCTTTGGTCCCAGTCCAGACATGCACTTAAATAAATATACAACTTCAGGTAAACCTACAGAATTCAAAATGCAACTCACATGCTTCATGTTAAACGGTGTATTTAACAACTTTCCTCAGGAGCTTAAAACCTTATGAATCTCTTTTTGGAGCTTAGCAGTAATCAGCTATAAGATGCTTTATCTAATGAAGAATAAAAAAGGAAACTTCATTTATATTTTTCCTTCAGTTTTTTCCAGTAAGAGTAATTTCCATTCAGGTAAAAAATCGCTTCCTCCTAAAAAATACCCCACAAACATACATGTCAGGGACATCTACTGAATCATAAATACAACTATCCACGATACAGCCAGCCAGGCATAGTCCTGTTATTTATTATATACCATAAAGAACATCTTCCTCCCATCACTTTGAATTATACTTGATGTCATGCTCTGTACCTTCAGCAGGGCACTACTCTTTGTTAGAAAAAGACACTGAAACCAAATACAGTGAGCAAACTGAAGCCTGGCCAGGAGCTTTATTCCAAACAACAGCATTTCAATTCCAGTATGCTGATGGAGACACCTCTATAGCTCTCTTATCTTTTCCAGTGCCACTACATGCAGTCAGAAATTCAAGGACTGTTAGACAATAAAACTCCTTATTTGCTCTTTTCTCTCCAGTTTCCTATAGCTGTTATTATTTGTCATCCATTTCCTCTCACACACAAGCAAGCACTTTAGCCTACGTGGGACAGCTTCAGAAACTGAGGGAAAAAGGGGATATCAAGGCCATATTCACCATTATGAAGTTTTCTGAAGACAAAAATATTGCTAATTAAAAATATTATTTTTGGTGTTCTAACCAAGTAAGTTATATAAAGTTTTCATCTGTTTGGACCAGTAATATGATATCTTCTGATCCTATTGATAACCATTCCTTAAAATTTGCTTTGTGTATAGATTTGCTACCAGTTGCAAACTGTGCTAGAATAACCAGCATTGGAACTGGCCAGTGTTCACCAGTCACATGGAAGAAGAGTTAGTCCATACTAACAGAACCCAGAGATGTTTCTGGGTGGGGTTCAACTTAGAGACACTGCCTGGGAATAACAACTCTGCCCCAGCCAAAACCAGCACATTATCCACCCCCTTATTCCATACCACTTACATCACACTCAGGTCTCACACTTTTCAATACAGCCTCATTAACCACCACCTCACTTCCAATCCTTTCATGTCATAGATGTCATTCCCTTAGTCCATGGACCACACCTGCAAAGTGTCCATAAAACACCCATAGAGTTCATTTAGTCCATGACTTCGGGCTCCCTGTTCTGGTGGTCACTCAGGACCACCACAGGAGAGGTGTGTGTTATGTGGAGTTACAGGACACCAAAAACCAGCTCAGGTTGGGTCACTGCTGCCCTCACACTGCTTCTTGCAAGGCTTGTTCTCCAATGGTTCAGGTGGTTCCTGCTATTCCTGTAACGTGCAACTCAAATCCCAAGTCACAACCATTCGGATGGATCCATCACAATCTCCTGGTCCTTTTTGGGCCAAGTGTTATGTATTGCAATGAACTCTTTCCCTTTCTCCCAGTCTGGCTGCAACAAGGGGCTCCTGCTGCAGTGATTGCAGTCTCCAGTGTCAGTCCCCACGGGCTGCAGGGGGACAGCCTGCTTCACCTCATACATCTGGAAGCTTCACCTCACACATCTGGAAGCTTCACCTCATCAAATGGGAACATGGTCAGTCTTCAAAGGAAGAGGATAAGAATATCTCTGCTTCCTTCACCAAGATAATTCCTGCGTGAAATCCATCACTGTCAAGGTGAAGATGGTATACATTAAAAAATAAAATTTAGTCAATTCTTTCTATACCAAATGCAGACAAGGCTACCTAATAAAAAATGGGGAGGGGAAATGACAATTGAATTAAGCCATATCAAACCCTCATAAATTTATGTTACTTGTCTCTAAAGAAATTAAGTAACACAGCATGCTCCATCACTGACCCTACACATTTTTGCTAATATTTTTCCATAATTGATGTCACAGACCTATCTCAGACTAATGACATTATGTTTGCAAGTTTCTAGTGTTCTCATCAAGGAAAGTAATTTCCAAAAGACTTCATCTGTTTCTGTCTTAATTTTCTTGAACTCTCATAACTGTGAATTATTTGCATTCTAGTAATTATCTTTCCCAAGATACTAGGAATTTTCCTTTATTATCAGGTTTACGTCACAAAGACTATGACCCTGAATCATTTAAGAACACCGACTTGTTCTCAAATTCAAGAAGATGAGTTGCCTTTTTGATACTGCTGGAAAAATTCATAGGAAAAATTTATCATTTTAAGTGATTCATGTGTTTTACAAACCAGGGTCTGATTTTTTTCTCCTGGACTTTATAAGCCAGGTAGGAGCACAGAAAGGAGGGTGGAAGAACAAAAAGCAGGATAGGTGGAACCCTGCTTGCAGCTCAGACACACAGGTTGGGCTCTGTGTGACACCCACGTGCACGTTGGCTCTCCCCTAGTGGGTGTGACCAGGTTGTCACCTCCTCAGATATCCCAAATGATTTCACATGTTCCTGATTCCTACAGGAACCCGAGATGCCCTTCCTGTAAACCATTCCCATTAGGTGGGAACCTGCTCGATAGCTGGCACCACTGTGGCTGTGAAAGCTGTTTGCAAGCGTGGAAAGGTTTGTAAGAAATGGAGAACTCATTCAATGCGACGTTAAGTGTTCATAATTGCTTTAATTAGGAAATGTAATCCTGACTCTGAGCAGCTTGCCATCTCCTGTCTCTTCTCAAAACCTGTTATTTTTTTATTTTTGGTTCTCCAGTCTCCATTTTAAGTAGATCACTTTCCCATTTTCTTTTTCATTTATTGTAAATACAACAGCAGAATTCTTTGTTAGTTGAAATACCCTTTACAATTCGACATTCAGTACTGCTAATTATGTTCTTGACTTACTTATGCTTATTTTTAGAGATTTCCCAATCCTCCTCTCACTACTTTTTGTATATATTTTTAAAGAAGCCTTCTGTTTATAATTATTTTTACATTGCCACTTAAACAAACTTGCATCTGTTGCCTTTTTTCCCTCTAGACTGAACCAGGATGGATTTTAATTGCATCACCAACTGTTTCTAAAACACTTCTTAGAGTCTCCACTAGACTCCCTCTGCAAAATAAAATCTTGACCAACAAAATAATAACCAAAACCTGTTGGGGCATTTCATGTTTTCTCAAAATCAACTTTCTTGTGGTCCAGAATATTCACTTGGCTTCCACCAGCTCCCAAGAATAATTTGAACTAATAATATTGTAATGCCTGGGTGTTTCCTTGCTTCAGTCCTATTAATCATACTTGGTATATATCCTAGGACTTGGTCCAAAATAGCCTCTAACCATCTGAATGCTTCAATAAGCTGTGGAAGAAAGCAATCCTGAAATGCCTCTTAAAATGTGTTCCTCCTCTTCGTTTTTTTTTTATTGAGTGGCATCCAAGTCAACATCTGAGTAATTAAAACTCTGCCAGGATCAAACATCCTGCCTTGTTATAGAAATCTCCAATGTATAAAAACATTTGCTGATCCTGTGTTATTTTAACTACCCTAGAGATGTAAACTCTCTCTGTGGCATCCTAGAATCAAGTTACCATTTCATGGCTCTAATTTCTATACAGATTTCTATGTCAGCCATAATATTTCTTTTCACAAATCAGCGTTCTGCCTAACCAGTTCACCTACTGCTTTAATTTATTTAACCCTTTGGCAGGTTCCATATTCTTAATGTTATAAGATATTTCTTTGTAAAATTATTTTTAAATGTATCTTACTAGTGAAATTGTATATATATATATAAAGTATACAAAACATAAAAGCATAATATAAGTGCACAGAAAAATATTGGCAAGATGTGCACACACAACAGAAAAGAATTTGAATAACAGCTTCAGAATTTCATTTGACAGCCATGCTAAAGTCTCCCTGACTTCCTTAGTTGAATTACAGGGTTTGTAGTTACAGACTTATGATTCTTCCTTGCTGTTGGTAGAGATGGATATCTGTTTACCCTTTCAAGTGGAAAATGGGTGTTGATAGATCAGACAGACAGAGAAACAGAGATCAGAAGACAGTTTAATTAGATTTTAGATCACAGAGCCATTGAAAAATGGGGGTGCATCTCTCAGGGTGCAATGCACCAGTGAGGGAGTCAGGGTATGGAGAGAGAAAAATATCCCAATCACTGAAGTAAGGCAGTAACTGAGAACTGTCTCAGGCAGTGAAAGAGTGCAAAGACAGCTGGAATTGGAGGGAAGTTACCTGTATGAGTAGGATGAAAAGCCTGCATAAAATCATGGGGGTTGTTGCAGGATTCAATGGAAAATGAGACAAATCTCAGAGGCTGATAAAAAAGCTTGAAATTGTGTGCCTCATGGTCCCTGACCCTACTCATGATTCTTCCCTAAATTAAAGCTATTTTCTTCTTTTTCTTCACCTACCATGAGCAAATAGGAATTTCTAAAGTATTTCCAGTTGCATATTTCCCATGTGCTGTTCATTTCGGGAATAAAAATGGGCTGCAGGTTCATTCTTGTTTCTTTCAACTCACTAATCAACCTTCTCATTATCTTCACTAGCATTTGGCCTGTGCTGAATAATCATTTCCCAATTAGGCTTATGTTTCTTTCTTAACTGGCTGTCCAAACACTAATCAGGTAATTCCGTGCTGGCAGAACTTCCACAGTGTCCACCTTGGCTCATGACAAAACCCCATCCTGTTCTTCCTTCACTGCGTGCATCCCCCTCCTCTGAGTTACAAATGGCTACAAACTCTTCAGCCACTTGGACAATGAAGCTTTTTACATCATTTTCCTAACCAGTGTCTCAGAGTCCAGCGATAGAGATGGATTTGGAAATAAAGCTTCAGATGAGTTCTGAATTTCAGGGAAATATCAGATCGTTTTCATTCAGATCCAGATGTCCCAAACTGATGGCATTTAGATTATTTAAAATTCCCATGTGTTTAATGGCATAAGAATATCTTAGAAATACACTTGGAGAATTTCAGCGTTTGGAATCCCCTACTTGGGACTGGCAACCTTTTTTTTTGCTTTTCTGGAGCTTGATCATCCATGGGCTGCCACTGAGCTCCTCCATGACACCTTTTCACTTTATTTTGATTTTACCAACCTCAATGCTGATGATAGTTTCAAATACACTGGGTTAAAAATAAAGATCTTGATAAACATCTTCCATGGAGCTTAGTTCACTTCTTCCAGAAAAGGAAAAAAAAAAAAAAAAACACACAAAAAACCCATCAAAAACAACCCCCAAAAACCCCCATACTGAAAAAAAGTAAAATCACTGAACTTTGCCTTTAATCTGATCTAGTTAAGTCAACTATATTTCCTGGGTGCTAAGAAAAAATGCTAGGTGGCAAGGGAGAGTCATCAAGACTCTTTTTTTGGTTTTTAACACTGGCCTTTGTTCACATCATGCCCATGGTGTAGATATGACCGTGGAGCTCTCAGTCTGCAGATGCCCTGAAAACGATATTAATGGTCCATATTGTTCTTTTATCTATGCTAGCAAATTATCCACACAGAGTAGATGAATGCTTATAAAACCAAAATGTTACTGTCTTTGAGACTCTCGTTTTCATTGTGATTTTAATTCAGTCTGTACACTGGGGTTAAGGATACAGGAAGAATTCATTAAAATTACTGCATTTATTTTTATGTTACTGTTCAGGCTACCTGACATTTATAACAGCTTTTACCTTGATTTTTTT